>JZRM01000241.1:0-25099 GCA_000963415.1 Blastocystis sp. subtype 6 | reverse complement strand
GCTGAACATAATCCTGAACATTCTGATGATGATAATCCTTCCATATTGCCATATCTTCCTCCAGGACATTCATATTTCATTCCATCAATACAATAATATCCTAATGGACATATCCTCTGTCCTGTTCTTAGTCTTTCATCGCCATCTTCTGGTATTGTATAGTATCCGTCATCTACTCTTTTTTGTATTGCCGATCCTTCAGGACAATATTTATCAACACTACCACATCGGTTGAGCAGATAATTCGTAGTACCCTCTGGACAATAGTACCCTGCTACGCATAATCCTGAACATTCTGATGTGGTCAATCCTAGTGTGTTACCATATGTTCCTCCAGGACATGGTATTTCTTGATTATTTATACAATAGTGTCCTCTAGAACATGTTTTCCTCCCTATATGTATGACCTGTCCAAATGCATCTGTAGATGATATCAGTAACTGTCCATCATATATCTACATCAATCAATATCGCTCTATTCTACCTCATATTCCATTCCCTCTTGACAGTACATATTTGTATTGTTGCAGGGATGATCATACATCTCGTAGTCTGTCATTCCCTCCTCTATATTTGATATCGGACTGATATTATTACTCTCACAAAGATACCCATTTAGGCACTTCACACAGCTTGTTATTCCTGTCTCTTCCAACAGGAAGTATGTAGTTATTGGACACAATTCACAGTAGTCATCAATACAAATGGCACCTATTTGTTACTAGAAACCGTTGGTAGTACCAGCGTTGCAGGGTATTGTTGCAGTAACCCCAAGTTTCGATGTATACTCGATAGGTTGTTCTGCAATATATTATATATTATAGTAGCCTACCGTAGCAAGCTTCGAGCAACCGCCTTCCAAATGGATTAGTAGTATTAGTGATTGGTGCATATAGCATGGCTTCTTTGTTGACTGAACCTAATACTATTCTTGATAACAGCGCTATTACAAATGCTATTAGAAATTTCGCCATTACACTAACTGAAACTATGAGAATCAATCACTTACTCGACGTCACGTGTTGATGATCGACTCTTAATGAAATGATTTCTTCAAAATTAGTTATTCTATATATGTAGATCACATCCCTATAGTTATCTCCTCTAGATATGAGTCTTCCCAATTCTCATTCATCTCATAATCTTTTGTCCATATGTAACTAGAATTTACGTTGTTACCACTATACTATACTATTCGTTAGATTTATTGCTTATTACTCCTTACAGAAACAGTTGGGCTGTATGTTATGTGTAATTCCTGTAATTGAATCTATTATTCGTCTTAGCAGTCCTATATAATCAAATAGCAGTTGTAGTACTATGTCTGTTTGTTTTAGTAATATTCGAGTTATATAGCCTACAATAAATACATTAATGATATCTACGGTATTCTATTGATCATCAACTATCAAAGGTTATGACCCCTGCTCTTAGTTTATCCTTTCATAATTGAATCGATTCCACCCTTTCCTGTCCACAGATTGTCACTACTAGAGTCATTTCGTTAAACAATTCTTTGATTGTGTAGTTTTTTCTATATAATGGATGAGGATTTTATTCTACACAGGATCAAATATGTATTTGATCATGCGATGGATTATATTGGAAACATCTTGTTAATGCGTAGAATGAGTTTTTTGGTCATTCTGTGCAAGTTACTGTTCAGTTTGATATGTAGCGGTTTCTTTTTTTCTATCGTATTGACTCCCAAGTTAAGAGATGATGCGAACCTAACGAATGTACTTTTGCATTGCATCCTTTATTCTAGCATATGATAGAGTTGTTTCGATTAGTGCAGTTGTACGATTTTGCTGCTGCCCGTGATGAGATTCAGTGGATCAGAATGGAGGTTAGGTTATTAGGAGATGCTAACTCAAATGTTCCTTACTTTGTTGATTGTTTTCTAGAGTTCCTCTGCTTTGTACCGTGAATCTGCGCTCTTCCATATCCAATCTGTTATCGACAGAAATAGTAATGACTTAGATGCTGCCTTAGAGAATCTGCAGGAATCTTGTGCTATTCTTGAACATATGGATACTACCTTTGTTTCTTTTTTGTTTTTCGCTGATATCTAGGCTGACAGGATTATTTCGTGTCGCTTTGAAGAAATTATGTTGTTATCTGAGATGGGGTTGGAAGAATTGGCTATAGAGAAAGGCGACCTTCTTTTTTCTCAAGTCTATTTTGATGAAGATGTTTGGAATTTCCTTGTCGAACAATAGTCTTCTCTTGATATTCTGTTTATCGTAGTCATTCGTTCCACATCTCAGATCTGCCCTACATTGATTGGGAACGTGACCGTTTGTATTTTGTTTGCTATCTTCTCTACGCTGATCGAGAGTCTACAGTATCGCTGCTAAACTCTCTTCCGTGCAGTACTGCAGGGATGTCGTTGTGTGATGCTCAGCAGTCAATTCTGAAGGCTGCAAATGACTGTGGAGAGTAGCGTGTGTTCATTTGTACTCACTAGTTCGATCTCGTGCTATTTGCAATTGTATCAGCATTCCAGCAGTATTTGGAACGTTCCTAGAAGACAGTCCTATAGGAGATACTCTCAAATCTATTTTCTTTCTGCGATCAACTCTTCCTTTACTGCGTTTGCCTCCGATTTCCCTCCCTCTTCTACTCATGAATCTCTCTCAGATTTGCTGTTTTTGTCTTTAGTTAGAGTCTCCAATAATGATAAGATTAGCTTCTTATTGGTTATCATTACGTTTGATCTTGTTTCTCTATCCATTGTAGGGGATTATCATTCCTAATTCTTTTCTTCGTTATGACAAGAGATAGTTCGGATCATGCGAAGTCAGTTTGGTTGAAAAGTGTGGCGTCGACTCCTCCAAAGAACTTACAGCCATTTGTTCAAAACGAGCCTCCATCTGTTAATGCTGTGTGTGTTGATTCGCGAGTCAGTTCCAATAACCGTGGTAAAGCGAAGAGAAATAAAAAGTCACGTGCTCGTATGATCTTGCAGAAATCACAGAATCACCTACCTCATCATTCTATGCCGTTGCCTCTATCCCATTCTTATCAACCTGAGGAGAAATTGCCTTCTGTCGAATCGGCCTGTGTTCTGCCAAGTGATGCACTTCCTACTATCTCTGTAGATCAGCTTCCACCTCCTAATCAGTGTTTGGTATCCTCTACCAAAAGTGGTGATTCTCTTGATCAAAATCCACTTACGTCTGCACAGTGTTCTGATAGTCCAACTCCTGAGAAGCCATCTCTTCTACATAATCCAGAGTCCTCTGAGCCTAGTATCTTGCCTACTGAAGCTCCCATTGTGACTCATTGTTTCATTTTTCGGTGTTCTCTCTTTGTGACACATGCAGTGGATGCATTGTTTTTGTGTCTCGATAATACAACGAAGATGAATGTTTCTGAACTATGCACTCTTTCTTGTGGGTCTTATGAGTTTCAGGGATGGCCAATGAAGAAGGAGATGGACGTTTTTTCCTGCTTTCTCTCGCTAAAGTCTGAGGACTATACTTTTTTTGGAACGTCGCAGAATTCTAGTCCATCTGTATCTGATGCGCCTATGTATTATTATTTTCTTCTTTTGCAACAAATGGATGATGGAGAAACGATCCAAACCACTGTTCCTAATACGATTAATTGGGATTCAGTGAAGAATAGTATCACAGGAACCGTAGAGTTTCCTATCCTTCAGATAGATGATACTATGGTGAATTTTTCTTATCAAGGACAGACCACAATCAGTCAGTTATGTTTAGTTCCACGTCATGTTGCTTTGGGAGAGAATACTTCACGGAGAAAATACTCTCTACCTACATATCCTCTTTTTAGTGAACAAAGACAGCCAGAGAAGAAGAGTGATTATGGAGTCTCAAAATCAAAACGACATACTTCTAAGGATAATCAGAGGATATGTATTCAGCAAGGTCCTCCACCCTCAACTCCACAAGGTGGACAAGTCATTGGATCGCAGTATGTAATTCCTTCGATCCAGATGCAGTCGTCTCCAGTGATGCCCTATCCTATCGTTTTTTCTGTGCCTTCTCCTGATCCAAGTCATCCAGCACTCTTTTTGTATAGCAATACTAGTCCTCAATATAATATTCCCATGACTGGTTATTCTTCGGCTGAACCTCATCACTTTTCGACGCCAGTTATTTTTATGGATAACGGGCAAATGTACTTTTGTGCTCCTTCTGGTTTCTCTTCTGGGACCCCTCCAGTCAGTCCTAATAACCCGTGAACACTTGTTTGTAATCAAACACGCCATTCTGAATCACCTCCATAAATATTCCAATGTTTTCCTGAAGGATCTAGCACATACTCTGCGAGATATTCAAAGTTCTGGTACTTCGGTTTGGTTGGAAGAAGCCACGTCCATGAAAATGTTCCTTGTCCACCAAATACCTCGCTGAGATTCACTGTATTGTTTTTGTGCCTCTGATGAAGTTCTTTCAGTCGATCAATCTCTAGAGTTCAGCTGTTTCTGTCGGTGATACTTGTTTCCCCTGTCACTGCAGTTATCAGCGTCTCTACAAGGATAACGATAGAGAAAACACCAAAGAGGCAAGAATACAATAAAGAAAACACGACTGAAACGCTGACAACTATAGCTACAAATGACATCACCACACTTCGCTCACTTCTAACTGAGTTGGAAGAATAAACACCTTGAATAACCGCGATAATAGTACAAACAAACACAAGGATGCAGAGCAAGAAGGTGTAAAAGAGAAAGAGAAGGAAAAACTTCATGTTCAACATCCCAACACAATTGTTAATCCATGGGCAGTGGTGATCCATTTTTAAAATACACCGATTGCAAACTCTACAGTTAATCGCCATTTGAAACTCAACTTGCAGTGATGTGACTTTCGAGGCTTAAAAGCGTCACAGATACCGCAGCGCTGCAACAACTCCCCATCTTCACACGATAACTCAGTTAATGGGTACGCATTGTGCGGAACTGCTCCAGGGTTACAGAAAACACCTACAATAATATAGTAGCAGGCAAGATACAGCAGATATGGCAATACGCAGTTATGAGATAGAGTAAAGTTATTACAGTTTGGAGAATGAATCTCTTTGAGGAATTAAAGGAAATTACAGGTATGAAAATTATCTACTCATAATTAAATGCAAAGAATAGAACCATTTGGCTTATGTATGTAAACAAGAGTATACCCTGCACAAGCAAGGACATAGCAATTCCCTCGCTATCTTTGTTGAACCACACTTTAGCATCCTCATCTGTTCCGAAGTAATTGCTATTCATTCTTTGGAAATAAGAAAAAGGGAGTTGCTCTTCCATATCTTTTGTTTCTTTTATGATCAAACGGTTCTTTTCGTCACTCTCTCCTGTAAAGGGTATGAAGGACCTAATAGGGAGCGATGCGTGGCGTTTTTCTCGAGTACGTTATTTCATATCATGCTATTGATAGATGATTGACATCATGAGAGACTGTTGCAATCTCTACGGATTGGAATATATACGAACATATCCTATTCTATGTCGTTAATTTATTGGTTCGTTAATCATGACTCCTATTGTAGAAAGAGAGGAACTGTTTATTAGGGGTGTGGGAGAAGATAGTGACATTGTGTCCAAAGTACCTTATCCTTAGATTTTATTGTTTTAGGAGATGTATTCATTTGTTGACAAATCAGATCGCAAGCTTTGTTTGCGTCCAGAGTTTACCTCCAGTGTTTTACGAGCTATTCTCAATAGCTCCTCATCGGATGCTGTGAAGGGAGTTTATTATGTAGTGTGTCGTTGCTCTTACTTAGTAGTATGGAAGTGCCTATCGCTATGAACGCCCTCAGCACGGGAGATATCGTGAATTCCATCAGTTTGGTGGCGAGGTTATTCACTGCGATAACGACGTTCATGATACTGAAGTGATCTGTCTCTGCCATTCAATTCTCTCTCAGCTGGAGCTTCTGCCAAAGACAAAGCTTTTGATCAATTCTCTCGGAGATGACGATGCTATGAAGCAATACCGCGACTGTTTATACGTTCTTCTCGTACTTCCTTCTGATTTGTAGCGATATTTCTCCAAGTACGCAGACTCTCTCTCCAAAGAGAGTCAGGACCGATTCAATCGAGGCAGCATTCTTCGCATTCTGGACAGCAAACAGGCCGAGGATCAGGCCATCGTATCATCTGCGCCTTCCATCACTTCCTTTCTCTCTCCTGACTCTTCGAAGGTCGATTTCGCTTCTCTCTCTGATTCTCAGCGCTTTGAACGATTGCAGGACGATCTCGAGAGTCTCTCCATTCCTTTCCAAGTCGATTCGAGGCTCGTTCGAGGTCTGGACTACTATGACAACCTCGTCTTCGAGTTCAGCAGCGATGTGGGGGCTCTCATCGTGCTTCTCTCCTCTGGCTCTGAAGAATAGGGAGGTGGATGCTACTCCAGTCTGGCAGAGAAGATAGGGGGAGCAAAGCGGATTCCCTGCATCGGGTTTTCAGCTGGATTGGAGCGATGTCTCCTCCTGTCCACGCTTCAGCCGCCCTCGGATGCCTCCGGTGTGGGCGTATGGCTTCTCTCTGGGTGCAGTGTAGATTGTTCAGGTGGGCGACGACTCTCTTCGGCAGCTTCGAACAGTGGCTCTCCGACTGGGTCAGGTAGCAATGGGCAATTGCTGGAATGTAGACTCTTCGGTCACATCGCATAAGGACCGTTTTCTGTGGAGAGAAAGGCTCCATGAAGAAAGGGATCAAAAATGCCGTTTCTCAGAATCTACGGTACGTTCTTCTTATTGGAGAAGACGAGCTGAGCTCTTATGAGAAGTCGAGGGTTGTGGTGAAGGACCTCGTGAAGCGTACTCAGAAAGAAATGGACATTCATGATTTTATCAATTTAGTAAGATGTTATGTTTGTTTTTACTAATATGAATCGATTTTCGGAATCCCAAATATCGGACCGATTTCGTATGCAGCCAGAAAAGCGATGTCCTCTGCAGTTACACCGATTGTAGGTTATCAAGAGATTACAGGGAAGTGTACTCTTCCAGAGAAGATCGTATCCAAGAAGGAGAATGAGATCTGGCTAATCCGCGCTCCGAAAGATGTATTGAAACGATATCTGTTTGCTATTATGTAGTTTCCAGAAACAGATGTCGAGAAGATCAAAATGAATTTAAAAGATGACAATTGTACCTATTTATATTGCTTCTTTGATTGCATAGCTGTCTCAGAGTTCAAGATTGGAGATAGAACCTTTTCGGCAAGGCAGGGAGATAAAGAGGCGCTTTGCCAGGTGTTCTTTTGCTACAAGGATACGAACAAGGGAGTGATTCCCGGTCATTTTTAAGTCCATGTTTTATGACTAGGAAGACCATTTGCACGAGAGATCATTATTACTGAGAAGTTTTCGAATGAAAAGAGCTACGCATCGTTCGATGGAGCTGGTCATGACATTCCGAAGGTGGAACAACTCACTGGACTTAAGTTACACTATATCCCTCCTGGTGCTATGATTCCAAAAGAGCCTTCGTCAAATTTAGTTCCTGATTTAAAGAAGGAGAAGAAGATAAAGAAGGAAAAGAAGGAGAAACACGAGAAGCATGAGAAACATAAGAAGCATAAGAAATCTCCGAAATAACCTCCTGTGTGTTGTTTAGTTCTTTTGTTTTTTTGAACAAAGCATTATCATTTTTCCTTCTTGTGGATAGATGGATAAGAAACCAAAGAGGACTATCTCTATCAATACAATAAAGAACAAACAAACTCGGGAACGTCTTTGGCAGCAAATCAAGCATAAGAAAAAGTTGGAGAAAAAGGAACGCAAAACAGAAAAGGAGAAGTTGCGAAAAGAGTTAGGCGAAGAAGCTGTCCCCAAAGAAGTAGGAATACTCATGTTTACTTAGTAACGCGTTTAGGTTCCAAAAACTCAAGAGGACAACCGCGAATACGATGATACATTCGTTACTCAGAACGATGATGAAGTTTATGCTGATGAGGGCGATGATGAGTTTGAGCCCTATTTTTCTCATAAGCTGATTCCTAAAATAATGATTACAACACACCCCAAACCATCGAAAAACGCGTATTTCTTTATCAGTGAGTTGATGGGTCTCATTCCAAACAGTTTTCTGTATAAGCGAGGTATTTTTTCCACATGCGTTACCATCTAGAATCGAATACGATCATAGAGATGTGTAAAGATGCCTCCAAAAAGGGCTTTACCCATCTGATCGTGATAGGCGAGCACAACAAGGAGGTGAACAGCATGATTATCTCACATCTGCCCAACGGACCCACCGCCATGTTCAAGGTGATGTCCTTCATTCCTCACGAGGACATTTCCGGCTGTGGCGACGTGACGGAGCACAATCCGGAGATCATCCTGAACAACTTTACGACGCGTCTGGGCAGACGCTTCGGTCGATTTCTGGGCTCCATGTTCCCAGCTTCGCCGGAATTTGATGGACGTCGCGTCGTGACGTTTCACAACCAGCGAGATTACATCTTCGTCAGACAACATCGGTACATTTTTGAGAGCACCAAGAAGGCTCGGCTTCAGGAGCTGGGGCCTCGCTTCACTCTAAAGCCGCGTTATCTGCAAGTGGGGACGTTCAATACGGTTAATGCCGAGTATGAGTGGAAGTTCAACCATAAACAGATCGAAACTGGGAGACGCAAGTGGTTCCTTTAGTTTGCTTTGTTTGTTTGAAGAGGATTAGTGAAGAGCTGATTACCAATGGTATCTGTTTCCCCCGCGGGGAAGGCTTACTATGGATCATACGTTTTTTTAGTTGATGCAATCAAATAGGACGCCAAGGGAAGAGGATTATCGAAAGCATGTTCGTTCTCCTTCGGAACTTGGTAAGGATTACTGGAGGGACTAATGATAGAGGCGCTTGAGTCAACGAGTAATTCGGATCTTGTAGAGCAGAAGACAGTAATTGTTATGATAGGTTTACCAGTAATTGCTTCGTTTGGGTCATGATCTTCAGGCAACTGGAAAGAGCTATATATCGAAGATGCTACATCGTTATTTGAATTGGCGAGGTTTTAAGACTGAGGTGTTTAATGCTGGCGACTATCGTAGAAACGTTTTGCTCTTTCTGTTTTATGAACTATAGAGTGGCCACACAGGGGAGTCATCGTCCTTTTTTGATCCTCATAATGAAGAAGCAATGAAGCTGCGGACTCATTATGCCATGTTAGCTTTAGATGGTTTGGGTTGGTCTTTGTCTATAATTGTAGCGCTCTTTTCGTTTTTGTTGAACGGAGGCGATGTCGGTCTTTTCGACGCAACAAACAGTAATGTGGAGCGTAGAGATTATATTGCGTCTCGCTGCTCGAGTCTTGGCTTCCATGTCCTCTACTTGGAGAGCATTTGCGACGATCCAGATTTAGTGCGTAAGAACTGTCTCTCGAAGCTTCAGAACCCGGACTACAAAGATCGCTCGCCGGACGAGGCCCTCGCTGACTTCTACATGCGGCTGGAGAACTACAAACAGAGCTACGAGCCACTGGACAAGTCACGTGACAAGCAATCATCGTATATCCGCCTGTTCAACGTGGGGGAGTACATCGTGGCCAACCGATGCAACGGTGTTCTGGAGAGCGATGTGGTCTCGTATCTGCTCAACACGCACATCGTACCGCGCAAGATCTGGCTGTGTGTCCACGGTGAGACCGACTTCACATTGAAGGGCATTTTAGGAGGCGATCCGCCGCTGAACCAGAAGGGCGTGCTGTTCAGCAGGAAGCTGTATGAGTTTATTCACAGTCAGGGCGTATGTTTGTTGCATAGACCTGTTGAGTAGAGGGACAATGTGACGATCATGTGCGATCGATCCTTGCGAGTAGCGCAGACCGTGCGCCCTCTGATAGGCGACTACAACGTTGGGCTAGTCTCTCTCTCTCATGTAGGTGGAGTACTGCTCGCTCCTCCGCGAGCTGAATGGGGGCGACTATGCTCGCATGACATATGAGGAGATCAAGAACGAGTATCCCCAGGAGTACATGAAGCGAGAGAGAAACAAGCTGGAGTATCGCTATCCCGACGGAGAGTCGTATCTGGATGTGAAGGAACGACTCACTCCGGTGATCATGAAGATCGTGAGCTGTCGAGACAACCTGCTGATTGTGGGACATGTCGTATGGGTGGTGCGGAGTTCTGATCCGTAGGCTGTAATCCGTATTTTGCTATCCTATTTTATGGATAAACCTATTTCATCTATTCCTGAAATGGAAGTGAAGATGCACACTGTTTATGAGCTGGACCCGACAGCGTATTGCCATGAGGCAATTCCTTTCAAGCTTCTTTAGTTTTAATTTGCACGACCTTTGTTTGTTGAGAAATTGCAGTTCAAGCTTTTTTATCACTCATCCCCTTTGTAATTACGATTGAATCGAGGCGGAAACTTTGGAAGGAGCGAACAATAAGAATTTCGTGTTTGAAATTGAATTCAAAGTGAAGATTTATTAGGTCGAAGCATTTTAAAAGACCCTTATTTTAGGTTCTTTTAAACCAAGAATATGGACAATAGCGTAATTATATTCCCCAAATTAAGAGATTTCTTTTTCCAATTTGGTTTTACGGAGCAGATATTTTGTATTCTCCTTTCATATCTGCGAGATCTTGGACAATCTACATTGATACTGTGAAAGGAAACAGATTCTCCCAAGTATACGCTTTTCTCCTTATTACGGCTGGGTATTATAGTATTTAACTTAATGATGATAGGTGCCTACTTTGTGACAGTTTATCAAAATCTTTCGTTGTATTTCCTCCTAAAGGTTGTCATGTTCCAGATGTCAGTACAAGATACAGAGCGTGGATCGCCTAAGCGCTCGAGAAAAAGACAGGCAGATTTTGATTCGTCATTGGAGATTGATTCGAAATTATCCAGGAATTCTCTGGAGAATTCCTCCAATATTGAGCCTTGTCATTCAACAACAAAAGAGTCTGTTTCGACCGAACTTCATGTTTGACAAGTGGGATTTTCTTCACCGACTAGAAAAACTACTTTTACACACTTCCAGAAAGAGCAGCAAAGCGCATTTTCGATTTTCTCGGACTTTCGTAGGGCTTCTGCTGTTGCTTCACAGTAGCTCACTTGACAGTACAAATCTCTGTTTAATAGAACCTCAGTTGGTTCGGTACCGATCCAGTGCTCTGAGCGAGTATTATGCAACGATTAATGACCAATATACGTTTGATTTGTGTTCGTTGCTGATGGAATAGGAATAACCGGTCAGCTGGTTTTCTCTCTCCTGACCATTGTCGAACTCCGATGTTGATAAAGACAGAAGACTCACTATATACAAATGTTGAAGTAGGAGGAGTCTTGAGGATGTACTTGGTAGATCCTTCGGAGTCATCGTCGCCTGAGTTTCTGTGACTAACCTCTTTCTTTAAGATCTTTTGTAGCCTATTCTTTTGTGGTTCATTATGAAGCGCATCTTTTGTTTGTTTGATTCGATATTTATTCTCACTCATTTCTACTTGTTTGTGTCACTCATTATTCATATGATTAAAACCGCGGGATTTCCCAAAGCATTTGGGGTACATATTTGCAATACTTTGTTTAGATTGTCATGAAAACTGAGTTTACCAACGCCAGGAGGGTTAGGAATTCGTCTATTCACTGAAGCATAGTTTTATTACAAGGTTCCTAATGACCCCAGCTCTTTCTGCTTTGAGGGTCTCTGCTGTGCTGTCCATTCTCCAATGAAGGACGACTTATCTCTGAATCTGGATGCTGTGGAACCAATGGCAAAACATTTGGTTGAAAGCCACGTTAATGGAGCTTTTGTGTGTGGCACAACTGGAGAGTCGATGTTGCTTTCTGTTCCTGAGCGAAAAGCTGTAATTGTATGAGTTGTGTATAATGGGAAGCTTGCAGAGAAGTGGATCGAGGTGGGTCACAAGTATGGACTCTGTGTCATTATCCACATTGGTCACGAAGTTCTGAGTGTTGCTCAGGATCTTGCTCGTCATGCAGCTGTAGTGACTCGATATCCCATTGATTTCTAGGAGAAAGGTGCGGATGCTGTGGCTCTGGTCCCTCCCCGCTTCTTCCCTCCTCGTTCGTTAGACTTGTTGGTGCAGTGGGTTTCGGACGTAGCGAAGGTGATCCCCACTCTCCCTGTTTTCTACTACCACTTGGATATTGTCAACTACACTCCTTATCCCATTAACAAGTTCCTGGAGCTGGCAGCGACACGCATTCCCAATCTGTGCGGTATGAAGTTTACTGACTACAACTCGTTCGAAATGGGTCTCTGCTTGGACTCTTGCGATGGACGTTATACTGTGTTGATGGGTCGTGAAGAGGTGTGTGAAGATGGCAAGAGTGATACGTAGGCTATGCTAGCTGCGTTAGCGACTGGATGCACCGGGTTTGTAGGATCGACATTCTCTGTGATGGGAAAACTGTTTGATCGTCTGTTGAATGCCTATGCCAAGGGAGACATGGCGACAGCTCGTTTGGAGAACTCGCGTGCTCGCCAGTTCGTGAAGATCGTGATGCAGGCGGGTAATCGTTATGGTGAAGGAGTGGACTCGATTACGCTGATTAAGGAAGTGTGGGGATTCCAAGGAATTGATAATGGTCCTTGTCGTACCTATGGGTAGATGTTTGTGGGAGATATGATAAGTAGTCGTCGCGTAGCTGAGGACAAGTTGGCATTGTTGAAGGAAGATTTGACCAAGATTGGTTTCTTTGAGTGGACACAATGAATTGTTTGTAACAAACATATGAATGCTTTGAACGAATATCCTGTAAGTAGTCCAGTATCTCAGTAACTGAGTACACTGTCTTTAGCTCAGTATTCACCATGGTAACGATCTTCTGCTGACTTTCCATTTCCAGTTCTAAAAACATTTCTACAAGATCTCCATCGATGGATACCACGGCATTCTTCATTTCCAATGGGAGATTACTCCGTCTCCACTTGTGATGGTCTAGTCCTCCAACAGGTGTAATGATCTACAACATACAGCTTCATCATCCCTACCTCTTCCATTGCAGTTTCGATGCTTCGTAGCAGCGAGAACTCCTTGTCTTCAAGCGCTCCAATGACTCCAATTCTTCCGCTAACAGTAGCAAAAGCCACATTAAAAAGTACGCTCGACTCCATTTTGGTTTTATCTCCCTTCTCTTCTCCGCCATTCCGAAAGAGCATAACAGGTACGAACCGATTGATTTGGTCATTCAGATGGAACCACTCTTTCACCATGACTCGTTTCTGGGGATTGGCTCTATCCAAATCAGTTTCTCTCTCCATAGCCATCATACATAGATTCCCATATGCATCACCTACCACCAAGCGTTCTTTACACTCAGGTAATCGACACAGTGCGGTTACATCGCGCTGAATCATTTCTCCCGCTTCATATTCTAACTCACACAACTGTCGTCCATCGATTACCCGTAGATTCACTTCATACATTGCTACGGATCGCAGCACATCTCCAATTACTATTTGTCCCTCCACTTCCACATCCATATTGGTCACACAGATACTAACTATTTTATTGCACAATTTCGTTATTTCATTTTCATTGTTCATTTCAAAGACCTGTAACTCACTATTCACTCCACATATTATCTTTCCTTGCGTAATAGACACAGATAAACACCCTCCGTTAAGAGTCGTTTCACACACTAGCTCCAAATGATGCATGACAGAACGAATCACTAATAATCGGCCATGTGATGGCTCACTTTCATCTGGAAGAACAAATGCCGTGCCCACCACAAAAAGTGAATTATCTTGAGGTGAATCAAAACAAGGATAAACCGATCCAGTAGTTACACAGAGTGGAATTTCATTCATTTTCAATTCGAAAGAATCCTGCTGTTGATAGGTTGTAGGATCTAGTAGATACAGGTTTGAAGTACTTGTGTCAACGAAATCGTAGGGAGAAGCTAAAACAAGGAGAGAATCTGTTTCAGGCTGAAGAGAGAGTGCAATCAGTGATTCTTTGAAGGGAGCTCGAGTTACATGTACACTGCGAACATCATCGATTTCCCCAACAGCTAATTTTCCTGTGGTCTCTGTAACAAAGAAGAATCGATGATCGTGACCATCAGGAAGGCATGTACAGCAGCAGATTGAAGGCACATCCAATGGAGCCATGCTATGTAAAATATAGAAACGAGAAAACTACAACCAAGATACATTTCGTCGATAAAGGAAGCAAGACTCATTTCCCACTAACAAAAATGAATCTGGATCATTAGACCGAATCCATATGCCTGGAAAAGATGAAATATGAAACTATGAATCATTTCAGGATTATTAGAACCTACTTGTTTCTGAATTCTCCAAGAATCAGGGAATATTTGGATCACATGCACTTCTCCTGTTATCTGACAAGTAAGAAGGAAATTTCCATCTTTTTGCTCCAAGAAAAGGCACGATTTGATAACTCCTAAAGAGGGAATTGAATAGTATTCCTGGAAAGTTCCCTGGATTACTTGCATAATGTGGATTAACTCGCTGCTCCATTCACATACTGAAACGAGCAATGTTCCATTTTGAACAATAGCAGAAATAGCACTGATTTCGTTAGCAAAGCTCATCTCACTTATTTTTGTCACATTTCCCGCAGTTTCTATCTGGAACACTGCTACATTATTGAAACTGGATACAAGAAGATATTGCTGATACGAAACGGCTAATTGGATAGGAACTCCAAAATCATAAAATTGATTGACTGGATGAATGAACTGAATTCCTGTAGGAGTAACAAATGCAACAAAATCATTCCACTGCATAACAAGCATTGTTCTGAAACACAATTCATTTGAGCATAACTGAATGGAGTTATTCTTTAATATATATTCTTGTGTCAATTCACGATAACTCATTACCAAATGAAATTCTCCTTCAAGAACGAAACTTCCTAACATAGAAGGAAATTCATTTTGTATGTTGTCCATTTCTTGCATGTCATCTCCTTCGCTAATCCGTTTACATTCGATCCCACTCCGTATTTCCAATAGAGCTGAAGTCTACAGATCTATCCTTCCCTCCACTCTTACTTCATTATATCCTCCAATTCCCAACAAGTAGGTTTCTCCTGGTACATTCCCTATTACTGGAATCATGTCGATAATTGGCCCAGTATTTGGAATGACAGAAATATTCTCCAGCCTCGTCTGTGTAATGCGATATAACGATGAAGGTCCCTGATAGTTTCCGGCGAAAAAAACACGATTATCAATGTAACGCACGACGGAACATGGATCGATTCTTCCGAGTTCTGAACACTGGATCATAGAATTCGAAAGAACAACAAGATACAAAAACCCTTGTTTGTCACAGAGGAGATATTTTTGGAAGTCCACTTCATCCCATACCAAAGGTCCCTCCATCGACACAGACAACTTGGAGAAAATTGTTCCCGACATTCTACAAAAAAGCCACGATTTTTGTCATTACGAGTATAGAAGAAGCATTGAATTGGAGCACACAAGAAAAGAGCCCGAGGTATCCACAGGGATCAGAGTATTGGTCGTTTCAGGGAGGGAAATGTCTGAAAAGGCGGGAGAAAGATCCAATAGTTGACGATTGGGGACATCAAGAGAGTACACGCGAATCTGGCGATGACCACGGAATTCGTAGAGGATGGCGAAGCGAATCGATCGGTCATTTGATGGAAGGAAGCGAAGGTCGCGAATACCTAATTCATTGATGTGAATGTCAAAAGCTCGGAAGGCCACATTCAGTTCGTTGGTGAGAGAAATAACCTAAAGAGAAAAATGCGCACAAAACTACTTTCAAAGAACCGACATAGAGAGAGAAGAGACAGATACGGTTGGTTGGATCGACTTGACAGATAACAGCTTGGTGAGAGTGAAAGAACAAGAGAATTGAAAAAAGGATATGTCTACTCGTCTTCCCACACTGTTTCGAATACTCCCACGCACATGAGTTGTAATATCTCGTGTAGCAGCATCACAACTACAGATAATCGGTTTTGATAAGGCTAACGAAAGAACGGTAAATGAGCAATCATCTGTGCAAATGATTATGTTTTCCTTTTCACTGTCTATAGAATAACCGAAACAAATAGGACACTACCCTTCACACAATACTTGGACAAAGCTGCAATTCTTCCATAGATGGAAACATCATAGAAAGGAGTTAATCCGCACTCCGAGACAGAATATAACTCCAATTTTGATTCTTTTGCAATGATCACATCCAGACTTGATCCTGACAGAAAATGCCCTTTGATACAGTGCGTTACAGTCGTTGGCTGCTGCACAGTAACAACGTAATGATGACTCATTTCCGAGCAAATCAAAAAATACCCTCCAAAACGGTAATCCAACAAACAAGCAAAATGATATATATATTTACATCAATGCATTAATTCTCTGTAAAATTGTACTACGCATCAACCTACCTCAGCACTGTTACCATGTTTACCATATTCTGTCCCATCACACTCCCTCCCTGCACGACTCCAGGCTGCATCTGCTGCATGCCATCCATGTAGACAAAGCTGTTGGTTCCCTGAGGAACGCCTTGGGGATACGATGCCTGTCCCGGAGGTAAGATCGTCGTGACTCCCTGCTGATACGAGTTTTGGTTTGACGACATGAAGCTTGTCATCGAGTGATGCATCGAAGTGATCTGCGCATCCATCATTTGAGTTGGGTTCTACAATTAACCAAATCAACATAGCTCACATAGCTGAAAAGAACCTGATCATAAGGCACTTTCCCATCCGGTTGATGAGCAAAGTCAAGACTCTCCTCGCGGGGAATGATATCGATTAAGAAATCGTACATCTCGTTGCTTCCAACCGCGGCAATAATATCATTTTTCTACCATCAACTAAACAATGGAACTCTACCTGTAAAGTTCGACGTTTATTGTCTTCTGTGTGCATCCAGGCAAGCAATGTTAACTCACGGATAAAAATCTCACAAGCTTTAGCGATTAGTACAGGAGCTTCTGAACCAATCATCTACTGGTCATAAACACAAAACAAATGCGAACGCAATTCTGAACAGAGTCGTCCATTTTCATTATCTTCTTGATTCGAGCCATCGGAAGCTCGTGATGTTTGTCTCCATTCAGTCGTGTCTTATTGATTTCAATCATAATCTTTGTCCAAAATTCCGATATCTTACTGTTTCGATTCTGCTGCGATTGATTCAAATCCATCTAATCATCAGTGAACAATTGAGCGACACAAACAGGCTGATAATACGACCCTTGGCCCAGCGCAGACATTGTTTGCTGGTTTAAAAACTGGTTGTTGATTACGCCCGAATTCATGACAGAGTAGTTTGTGCTAGTTCTTGCAAGGTTAATTGAACGCTTTCGCTACACTCTCTTACGCAGTAATGAGTTGAAAAGAATGCACAGCAAAAATCGACAATAACCGCGGTTATTTCAACAAACAACTGTACTCTATCCTAATAATCTGCTGCGATCGTAGCGAATTGACAATGTTATTAACGTGAAATACGTTCCCAACGATAAAAGTACCATAGCACGAGCAATATAAAGTTGCATTCCTAATCTTCAGCTCTAGCACACAGCATTACTTTTTAGAAGATACTTCTATTTCATTTCGCAAAGATAGGGGATCCCGATCCCTGTCTATAAGTTGTATCGAAACATAAGTGTATTGAATTTGGAAGAGGTCTGGCGTGATTCGCTGCTTGATCTTCTTCCACCTTGCAGGTGTTGGCGAGAGCAGCTTTGGGAAGATGATGAAGTATCCATCTTTGCAGTTGATAATCCAGCGGATCTTGTCCTGACTGTGCAGATTCAGAACTCCTGCGATGAACATGATCAGCGCGTGTCTCTTGCACCGACTCAGAAAGCAGCTGAACCCCTCTGGCAGCGACGGCAGCTTCCTGGGACTCGCGTCGCCCTTCCAGACCACCTGCATCTCGCCTCCGGTGACCTCCGTGATGGGGACGAGCGTCTCGTCGTGCTTGGTCAGAATCACCTCGTGGTTCTCCGAGAGCTCGGAGAGCGCCGTCGAGGGGTCTGCTCGCAGATCTACTCGTGAGGGGAGGGGAGGGACTACTCTCCAGCTTGGTGAGGATGGGGAAGAAGTAGGGGTCGTTGCCGTTCATGATGATCTCGCGCTCGTTCGTGCGGTGCAGAAAGCAGGTCCTACGTCTCACCGCGGGGGAACGACTACCCGTTGCTCACCTCCGCCACGTAGATCAGCAGCGAGATGTACTCCTCGTCGCTCAGCGACAGCTGGATGCGGATGTGGCGCAGGAAGGACACGCCCTTGACGCACTGCTGATACACCTGCCTCACGTCGTCCACAGAGGCCTGGTCGCCCTGGTAGCGCACGTACCACCCGCAGCTGTTGAAGTAGAAGCCGGTGACGATCATGTTGGCCCTGCCGAGCAGACGACAGATCTGCTCGGCCATGGTGATCACCGCGAAGTCGGACAGCTCGGCGTTGCTGAAGATGCAGGTGGTGTCTCTGTGCTTCCGCAGCACGTCCAGGTAGATGGGGGAGGGAACGTCGTTGTAGATCAGCGAGTGTCTGGGAATGTACTTGGGCTCCTTCAGCGAGAACTCGGGGATCTCGATGTCTCTGCTCTGCTGAGGGAGAACAAACGAGAGATCCTTCGACACGGAAGAAAAGACTGGAGCCGAAAACGTGCTCCGAGTATCGGGCACCACACTCTCGGCCACAGTTCTGGAATCGTACAGGTTGTGAGAGCGGAAAGGAGCGACAGAGGAGAGATCATCTCTATCGATAGAGCGTAGCACATTGCATGGCTCAGGGTCATTCAAGCCATGGAGAATAGCAGTGAAAGATGTGTAATAATCAAAATAGCCAACATAATAGTATATGTTAAAGTCAGTGCTGCAAAAAATGGTACAATTACTAAGAATCAATAGAAGAGTGAGCACGTACCGTTCAGATCGTACTTCTATGCTTTCTCGCTGAGTTACAAACGAAGTTCCATTGAACTCTTCAAACAATGGAATAACAGCTACATTTTTAGACAGCTCTGTAATCCATTCTTTGATAATGACGCTTACATCATCTTCAGACAAAGTATTATCTGTTATTGTACAACTGATACACACAATGAACTTTTGAAACGATATATCGTTAACCTTAATACCTTTTACCATCATAGCTGTTTCAAACTCGTTTTTGCGACAGCGTTGTATAAAATATGAAACAGGTGTGATGGTAAAAGGTATTGAAATTTCCAAACAGGGTTTCTGATCTTCATGCAGCTCCATTTTAGTAATAAATATGGCATTCTAGAATAACCGTGGGAATTCTATTATAACAAACAAAAAAAAGTCGCATGCCACCATCGACTCGTATGATTGTTCCATTCACTAGGGTGCAATCCATCAAGAACTATGTCTTTACAGATCAATCCAACATACTTCAACAGCTTTCGTAAAATCTTTTGGCGTACCAAGACGCTTTGGATAGGGAATCATATCCACCATGGCTTCTACAGTTTCTTCATATCCTCGCAGCATGGGGGTATAGAACATTCCTGGGGAAATGCTGTTGTAACGGATTTGATACTTTCCGAGAGCGCGTGCAAATGGAAGTGTCATACCCATGACAGCTGCCTTGGAAGTACTATAAGCAATTTGATCTGCACTTCCTTGGTCACCTGTCATAGAAGACGTTGTAATGATTAGTCCTCTTTCACCTTCCGTTTTGATGGACCGCATATGCTTCGCAGCAAGACGAGACACATTAAAGGTGCCGTTCGCATTAATGTCCATGACATGGTTAAATAATGACTGGGAGTGAACGATGTTCGCTTCATCAAACAACTAGAGTGAAGGGATAGCATATTTCTTACAGCACGAGAAGCTGTGATTCCGGCACAATGTACAACAAGTGACGGTGCAGCACCAAAGTGGTCGCACGTCTTTTGGAATGCAGCATCTACACTATCTGGCTCCGAAACATTGATTCCTGCAAAGAGCACATTCTCCGAATTCTTTACCAATGAGAGAATATCGTAAGGATAAAATCGTTCGTGAAAAGTCAAATCAGCAAACGTGACACGGAGACCTCGATTTACGAGCATTACTGCTGTTGCTCGCCCAAGACCTACTTCATACCGTATCAAAGAACAAACCTCCTGCAGCACCTGTAACAAGGGCAATTCCATTACCGTACATTTTAACAAACTCTACGACAGAGTCATCTCCATCCCACTATTTTGTATCCTCAAAAACTTCGTGATCATCATTCCAAGTTAACAAGAAATTCCCGCGGTAGTGTTTTCTATGTGTTCAACAATACTATTCTTGAACTATAGATATGAGTAGCGATGGTATGTTCCGCATGTACTTCAATAATGCAATAGAGTTACGAGAGCGCGGTAAGCTGCAAGAAGTTGATCCTGCATCTCAGACTGTAAAATCAGATACTAATGTAACTACCGTATTTGTTTAGTGATAATTAGAAGGAAGAAGTGAAAAGCCTAGCAAATCAACAAGAACCGATTCAAAATATGGAGTATAATGTCGAAATGGATCCGCAATGTAAGGTACTCATGATCATTACGAGTTTTAGATCGTTGTCTGTTTGTTACGTTGAAAATAATCATAGGGATCCTCCTTCTTATTAGTTTTGGTATTGTATGCTTCTTTTTTTAAATACTGAGTCTTCTAGATTTTTGCGAATTGGATTGCTCCCTATTTGGTTTCTAAATCGAAAAAGTTAGAGTTTCTGAGGCAGCGATTAATCAACCACTTTTGCTACCAGGGAGAATGTACTGATGAAGATTGGGAGACAATAAACGCTATTATGGAACGGGCAAGTAAAGCAAATTAATGTAGTCATTTATATTGGTTGCTATTCTTTGTTTAAAATGATTTGTGAATTCCCAAAAAGGATCCATTTTTTGTCCCTACAAAGTTCAATTGAATCGATCCATTCTATGAGAATCATGGTTTATGATTTCCATCGATTAAGCAACTTTTTAAAGAATTGGTTTTCTTTTCTTCCTTCATTGTAGCCTACTTTATCTCTTTCTAACTCATAGTTCCCTAGCGGTATTTGTTCTCTCACTAGTAACAGTTGTTATCGTCATAGCCATTTCTTGTTTTGCTAAACGGTATGCTATATCTCATTTTTTCGAGGTAGATCGAAAGCTTTTCGATTCCTAAATCGATCATTATCGACAGCAACAAAGTAGTAGTGATCTACTTGACGACTTATTCGTAGTTCTTGTCCTGAAGTAAATAAGGAACATGTATTATACCCATATGGCGTTTTTTCCATCCAAGTAGGTGGAGTCTATCTGTGCAAACTAGAATTCGCGTCCCTATCAAGAAGATCGTTACTGTACTGTGGGGAAATTTAATGGTAGGAACTCCTGTTCTTTGACATTCAGATGATAATGACATTTCCTTCTATGCTGTGTTCGATGGTCATGGTGGCTCTGTATGTTCTCAGTAGTGACATGTCAGTTATTAACAGCAGATTCTGCGCAGATAACCTTCACTCTTCCATAGCAAAGTCCATTAACACATCACCATACAAAGATGCTTCTCCAAAAAAAACTCCTTCCGAGAAGAGTCGCAGGGGTGACAAAAAAACGCTCGGCTTCATCCGCGAAATGGACATCGTGAACGGTTTCCAGCTGTGCGATCAGCAATATCGAGGTGTATCCACGCGAGGTGAAACTCCCTTTTTATGTTGATTGTAGACGATGGAACGACCGTGGTGTCGGCGTTTCTAAGCAAGTCCCACAAGCAGCTGATCACCGCACATGTGGGAGATGCTCGGGCGGCCATGATAACGGTGGACGATTCGTTCAACTTAACAGCGGACCACAAGCCCAGCAATCCGAGCGAAAAGGAGCGTGTGGAGTTGCTGGGTGGTCGCATTATTGATTATGGGGTGTTGCGAGTGCAAGGAGTGCTCGCAGTGACACGTGCTTTGGGGGATTTTTCACTGCGACCGTTTGTGACCAACGTGCCGACGGTGAACTACTACAAACTGACCGGAAAGGAGTGCTTCCTCGTGCTGGCCTCCGACGGACTCTGGTAGCAGTGGGGAGAGGAGGTGATGGGTAGGGATGTCATGGATCACCTGGAGATCGCGGTACTGATGCAGAACTACATCTATCAGGTAGGGATTGTGGCGAGGTGGGACGTAGAAAAAGACGATCGCAGAGTGTGCGAAGCTGCTGGCAGAGTTGGCCATCAAAAAAAGATCGATGGACAATATCACGGTGATGATTGTTGATCTTAGAACTCCTGATTGCACATTTGGGAAAATCGCAAGGAAGGAGGACGAGAAGGAGGAGACAAAGGAACATGACATGCAAGTTCTGAACGAAGACGAGTTAAAACGTTTTGACCAATTCCTAAAAGAAAGCATTGAAGCCATTGAACAAAACATAGAACAGCTAGAACAATAGTACCATTATGAATGATTGTTTGTTTGATATACATTTTGTTTTGAAAAACTAGAGTCTTGGTGGAAGTAGTTTCTGAAGAGAAACATGAACCAAGAACAGAGTGAAACCGTAACAACCGAGACTGAAGCGTTGCTTGAATGGGTATCATCATTCCAAGGATTATTCATTCTAGGTCAATTCTTGCCCATCGATTAAGACAAAATATAATCGATTTATTGATTTAAAAGATGGGATATCGATTTCTCTCATTCTAAACGATATGTTTGTTTTTTTGTTTGATTGCTGCTAATGCCTTTAGTGATTCCGATTTTTTTCATCTGATTCCTATGGATTACCCACTTCTATCAAATGAAGACTGCTTAGAAAATTTGAAGAATATTATTCGCTCAATCATCAGCTACTATGATAAGACAAGAGGTTGGGAATTGGAATCCAATATTCCCCTAAGTAACATCTTTCTTAAGTACGCCTTTTTTTCATCGATTGAGCAGTAGAGATGATCCGCAACCTCTAGTACTCATAGTGCGTTGGGTTATTACAACGATCCTCTTCTGCGACAAGAAAAAGGAATATATTACAACTATTCTCTCTCTCAGTGCTGAAACTCAGTACTATTTGCAGTGCATCATTGAAACAGTCATGAACACCTTTCCTCAGGATGAGGCGAATTCCTCGGCTATTTCTGAAATGCACTCAATACTTGATGAATCCTCGATCACAGTGAACGACAACCAGCAGTACGATTCCATCTTGGAGAACTCTCGACTGGAACTTCGTCACCGTTTCGAGGGTAGAGTTGATGTTCTGAAAACAAGTAGAGGAGATTCAGCAGCTGGAGGCTCGGATTGTTCAGCTGCAACAACGCTTGTCAAGTGAGAAGGAAGAGTCCGATTCGCTACGTCGACAGCGAGATGAACTGCAAGAAGAGGTCGGCAAATTGGAGGCTGATCTTCGTGAGCAGCGTGAGATCGTGATGGGACTAGAGGGACAGAAACGTCGATTAAGCATGGCTGCTGAGGATACGAACTTTAAATCAACAGAGAGAATTCGAGCTTTAGAGGAAAGCAACAAACAGTTATCTGTGGGTGAATGAAAGCGAGATAAAGAGTAGAAAAAGATCGATTTGTTCTCTTCGGAAAACGAGCAGTTTGTACAAGAAGTGGAGTTTTTAAAACAGAGTAAAAAGGATGAAAGCGAGCAGCATTCTGTATTCTTGACTGAATGCACTTATCTGTAGTTAGCTATCAAGAAGTATGAAGAGGAGATCCAAAAGCTGCGAAGCGACATCGAGATTCTCTCAGCAGAGAAGGACTACTTGCAAAAATCAGCGGAGAAGGCGGAGGCATTGCAGCTCCGCTTAGATACTCTAAAGGATATAGAAGCGAAATATACCGAGTTGCAAAAAGAGGTAGGTGGCGAGGCAGGAGCTCAACCGAAGCACGAAGAACTGCAGCTTCATCTGACAGAACGACAGGTCTCTGTGCGAGACGAGGTTTCTAAAGAAGAGATCAGACGTCTACGAGAGGACACGGGAGTACTACGAGGACGATTAGAGGCGGTAGGAGAAGAGGAAGAGGTCAAGCGTAGAGTCTGCTGGAGCAGAAAGATCTCCAGAGACAGGCGCAGCAACTGCAGAGCGAAAATCGGCAGTTGCGCGAAGGTGGGGACTCGGTTGGCGATTGATTGTAGAGCTGCAAACGGTCAAGCGGAGCGTGGAGTCAACGCCTGTCCCTGATTCCACGAAGAACGCGAGCTTGGTGAGCATGAGAGCGCAGCTGGAAATGGACACGGAGACGAAGGCGAAGATGCGCAGATACATCGTGGAGAACAGCGAGCTCCGTCTGCAGCTGCAGAAGGAGAAAAAGCAGTACGAAGAGGGGCTGAAGGGGAAGGACGAGGAGTACAGGCGGAGCAAGAGCACGCTGGAAGAAGAGTTCTCGAAGAAACTGCAGGAAAATCGCGAGTTGAAGGAAGAGATAAACACGAAAGATGCAGAATTATCGGAGAAGAACGACACCATTTCGGACTTGCGTGAAGTAGTCTCCTCGCAGAAAGACACAATTGAAACACAAAGCAAAGTTTGTTTTTGGCATGCTTATTTATGCAGAAACTGAACGAGCAGCAGACGGAGCTCTCGAGTTGGAAAGAACAATATAACTCGTTGACAAGTGTCTGTGAAGAGTATAAGCGAAAGTGCTCTGAGTTTGAAACGCAAGCGGCAGATGACCAGAGGAAACGAAGGCAAATATCCATCATTTTCCTTTGCAGCCCCTTAACGACAGCTGGAAATCGATAAACGAATAATTCAGCGAGAACGAGAAGTGATGTCTTCAAATCTTTTTCGAGTTGGATTTTCATTTGGCAGTGATGTCGTAGAAGGGAAACGAGATGTTTGCAAAGGCCACATCACGAATTATTCAAAATTCGAAGCCAGTTCAGTTCTTGAAGAAATCGACCATATATCAGTAGGATTCTCTCTATTTTTTAGTTTTGTGATCTATTAATTTATTTGTTTGAAAATAAGCTATCCAAAACTGGTTTTTGCTGAAAATGGACAAAACAGATAGAGTGATGAGATTCCGTCGTGAACCACAAACAAGTGAAACAATAGAATAATCGAGTCTCTACAATGGTTACTTGTGCCCATCACAGAAACTGTAGGTTTCTATGAACAGTGAAGAGGAATCGTTTCTGGAAGGGATTTCCATTCATTGATGTCAGTTCTAATCGATCTTTAGACAGT
>JZRM01000240.1:0-57348 GCA_000963415.1 Blastocystis sp. subtype 6 | reverse complement strand
TATACAAAATAGCGAACGGAGCTTCCAGCTCTTTCCCGAAATAAGGCGGAGGAATACCTGAGAAAAAATAAAGAAGCAAATTAAACCTAGGCTTTTCTGACTTTTTCAGGAAACGATAAGCGTTCCCTTCGTTTCCTGTTGAGCACTTTTAATTTATCCTTTCCTCATTCATTTTCTCCATAAAGGATGACAGCCGTTTGTTTTTTACCGTCCATGAGTATCGTCAAAGGGGCGGTGAAACGAATATGCCGGGCATATTTTAATTCTTCCACTGTTTCTTGTTTTTTTAAGATATCAAAATTGATAAAAGAATCTCTCGAGTCGTAGGGAATAGCAAAATAACCGACTTTCATAGAGGTAACGTTATGGAAAAAATGGGAACCCAATGAAGCATCCAGAGGATAGTCTTTCAATCCTTGTTCGACAATCACCTGAGCTTTGGAAATATCTGACCAGGTAACCGGAATACCGGTCAAAGGATCGCGGGTTCCCCAACGTCCCGGTCCGATCAGCAGGTAATTCCGGTCGAGAGCTGTCATCTTTTGATTTAAGCTTTTAATTTCTTCGGCCATTTCCTCTGTTTTCAAACGATTGAACTTATCCGGATCGATGTAAATGACATCTCGAATATTTTCTATTTTACCGTTTCCCATTCCTTTTGTCGCCCGCATCAACATCCGTTGTGTATCAATAGGCAATTGGTCGATATCCACCCAAAAATCATTTTTTATCAAGGGTTTGATCTGTAATAGATAAAGAGTAGGTATTTGATTCTCGATATTCAATGAAAATTCTATTTCAACCGGAGAACCCATTGCCTGGGAAAAAATGTCGAGTAAAATGTCCAACGTTTTGGGCAAAGGAATCTGATCGTATTCCAGTAGTCCTGGGAAATTGACAATCCGGCTGCCCCGGGTATTGAAATCGTATACGATCCGTTCATTTAGAAAATCATATACAGAAGCGCTGTATGTCAAGGTTCCGTCAGCCTCGGCTTCTTTCAAATCGTAAGAAGTAATAGCCGCCTGTTCCCCGTCTTTAGCCAGATCGTAATCCGAGCGCTCTAAGTCGATGGCGTAAAAATATTTCTGAGAATCCCGCATCATATCCTGAATAGAAGCCAGCTGTAAACGGGGATAACGCGGACAGAAACGGTATGTTTTTTCACCTCCCACCACATAGGCCCCCAAACCGACAGCTATGACAGCAAAACCGTCTTCTGGCTTGATATAAGAAAAAGGGTAAAAATTATAGGACTGAGCCACTCCGCTCACATTCGGGTAGTATTTGCCATTATGTTCCTGGCCCACCACTTCCTGAATGATGACAGCCATTTTTTCTTCTTCGATCACATAGTCGATTGCATTAAAATAAGCCCGGGAGTCGTCCGTATATATCGAAGCATATACAAGTTTGATAGCGGTCTCTAACTCCTGTAAACGACGTTCCAGATCTGGATGGTTATTGGGAATGAGATAAGTAGCATAAACGCCGGCAAATGGCTGGCTGAGAGAATCTTCAAAAAGCCCGGAAGAGCGGATCGCTAACGGTCTTTTCATGATTTCCAGGTAACTTCTCAATTTCTGTCTCAGTTGGAGGGAAAGGCTGCCTCTGATAAAAGCATCTTTAACTACCTCATAGTTTTTCTCTGTATATACAGTCTGAATTAAATTGTTGATTTCTATAAAGTTATCATATTCTTCCACTCCGATGATAGCTGTTTTCGGAATGGCAATTTTCAATTCAGGGATTAACTTTCTAAAGGACACATTTTCTATAAAATTGGATAAAAAAGCCATTCCCCTGCCTTTTCCTCCGAAAGATCCTTTGCCCAAACTGACGATATAACGATTACTGTTCACCAGCTGAGGACGGAAATTGATAATCCTGCCCCTGATTTTTTTTAATTCATAGCCTTCAAAAACCTGAAGGATAAATCGACGGATTTCATCTACTGTTTTAAAATCCTCAAACCGGTATCGTCTCAGACGCTTTGCCAGACTGATTTGGCCTCTGGCCATAAACCAGGTGGAAATACCATTGCGAATGGAGTGGTATTTTAAACTTTCATCGGGGATGGTGGTTAATTTATGCTTGAATTCTTCTATAGAACTGGCTTTGTCAATCGGTTTTCCCGAACTATTTTTAAAAATAAAATCTCCGAATCCCAGTTTTTCTTTAATAAAACGAGTAATTTCATGTGATAGGGTCACAGAATTTTTGTTGATAAATTCGGCATTAACTGCCTTGGCCCGTTTGGCATTTTCCACGTCGTGGCTTTGCAACAGGCAGGGAATTTTGTCGTCCGCCTGATGGGTATATTCAATCAGATCGACCCCTGCATCTTCGTCTTCTACGCCATTACGGCTATATTTTACGTCTGAAATAACGCAGAGTAAATTGTCCCGGTATTTGTCGATAATGGCTACACCTTCCTCGAATGTACTCACAAGTATTACTTTGGGGCGTACCCGAATCTTCATGATCAGACTTAGCTCGTCATTTTCCGGTTCATTGCGGATCAGTTCCTGTGTCTGGGTGACGATCTCACTGTACAACAAAGGAAGATAGCGGGAATAATAACGTATGGAATCTTCTACCAACAGAATAACCCGTATATCTCCTAAGCGGGTATCCGTCTCTAAATTCACCTTGTCTTCGATGTATTTGGCCATAGCCAAAAAAATCTTGGTGGAACCGTTCCAGACAAAGATCCGTTCTATACTCTGACTGAGTTGGTCTTCAATGCTGTCGAAATAAGCTAAATCCGCATTGTTATTCACGAGCATCAACTGCGGAATATCTTTGTATTTACTCTTCAGATGCAGACTGATCAATTGAGGTGTTTGTTTGTCCAGACCTGCCATGATAACGATCAGATGAATTTTCCGCTTTGCCAATACGTCCAAGGCTTCTTCTTCACTGGCTACGGAAATAAAGCGGGGAGCTGTATAGAGATTGACCTGCAAATATTCACCGTATACCTTATCTGTAAATTGTCCTTCCCTTTCAATGGTATAAGCATCATAATAATTGGCAATGAGTAGGATTTCTTTTACTTTGAAAGCCATGAGTTCCTGAAAAATATCCCGGTCTGTTTTTTTCCTTTTATAAATACGTTGTAAATCGATTTTTTCCATAGGAAGTTATTTTTCTATTATCCGAATGCTGAAAACGTCTAACAGCAATATTACTAAAAAAAAATGGTTTATAAAACAGCCGTTATCCGTTCTTGGGTTTGGAAAGGGCAGGTCGACAGGGAAAAGAAACGGATAAAATTTGTAATGTGCCTTATTTTCACAAAATTTTAGTAACTTGCCGCTCCTTTGTCAAGACGTTTAAGACCGAAAGCTTGATTTCAGTCATAAAGAAAAAAAGAATGAAGCAATACATAAATTCAAATAGGAGCAAGGTATACTTTTCTTGTTGGAGTAGGAAAGGTTTTGCTGTATTTGCCGCTTTGGGAAAGAATATATGTATTTCGGTTTTAGCGTTGCATATGTATGGCAGTGTTTTGCTAAAAGCTGCCCGGCGGGGAATTATGGTAAATAGAGATACTTGTGCAGAAGCTGAAGAAAATTGTCCGGTTTGGAAGGAGATAAGGGAAAGGTGTAATCTGGCTTTTGCAGGTGAGGTATGTCCTGATGAAAACAAAAATGATAGAGAAAAGAAATATAAACTGGGGGATATGACGGTGAAACACTGTATATCCCTTTTTTAATGATTAAATATGTTGGTTTCTACACTACAAAAAAAAGTATTGGAGGGGGGGCAATTGACCCGAGAGGAAGCGATAAAGCTAAGTGAGTTAACGGATAAGATAGCTTTATATAAAGCAGCGGGTGAGATACGGGATCAGAAATGCGGTCGTCACTTTGACACTTGTTCCATCATTAATGCCCGTTCCGGACGATGTTCGGAAAATTGTAAATGGTGTGCTCAATCTATTGTCTTTAAGACGCATATACAGGAGTATGAATTGATAGACGAACAAACTTGTATAGAACTGGCATTGTCCAATGCAGCTTACGGAGTGGATAAATTTTCCTTTGTGACTAGCGGGCGTGCCCTTTCTGACAGGAATGTCGATAAGATTTGTGAATATGCTCGGAAAATAAAGGAAAAAGCAGATATTCATTTGTGTGCTTCCATGGGATTGTTGAAAAAATCCCAGTTGCAGCGCTTAAAAGAAGCGGGAATACTTCGTTACCATTGTAATCTGGAAACATCTCCCCACTATTTTTCTCAGTTGTGTACGACTCATACGACAGCGGATAAAATGGGGACTATACGTGCGGCCCGGGAAGTAGGGATGGAAGTATGCTCCGGAGGGATTATCGGAATGGGGGAGCAGATGGAAGATCGGATAGACCTGGCTATCACTTTGAGGGACTTATGTATAAAATCTATTCCGATCAATGTGCTTAACCCTATACCCGGCACTCCTTTAGAGAAGATGCCTCCTTTAAAAGACGAGGAGATATTGACGACGATAGCACTGTTCCGTTTTATCAATCCGACGGCTTTTTTGCGTTTTGCCGGAGGAAGAATGCTGATTCGGCATATAGAAGAAGAAGCCATACAGGCCGGAATCAATGCTGCGATCGTAGGTGATTTGCTGACGACAATCGGTTCGCAGGTAAAAGAAGATATGGCTAAAGTGAAGGCTTTGGGATTTACAACAGATTAATAAAATAATCAATGAAAATAAAAATGGATATAGATAACGTTTTGAAATACGACCGGGAACATATCTGGCATCCCTATACTTCTACGTTGGATCCCTTACCTGTCTATCCGGTGAAAAGGGCTGAAGGAGTTTATATCGAACTGGAAGACGGGCGGCGTTTAATAGACGGAATGTCGTCTTGGTGGTGTGCCGTACACGGTTACAATCATCCGGTTTTAAATGCTGCCATTGAAAAGCAGATTCAGGAAATGTCACATGTTATGTTCGGTGGATTTACACATAGGCCGGCTGTGGAGTTGGCTGAGAAAATACTGTCGGTAGCTCCTGCCGGAATGGACAAAATATTCTTTTGCGATTCGGGTTCTGTTGCTGTGGAAGTGGCGATGAAGATGGCTTTGCAATATTGGTATGCTTCCGGAAACAGAAGTAAAAAACATTTTCTGACGCTGACAAAGGGCTATCACGGAGATACCTGGAACGCTATGTCTGTCTGCGATCCCGTTACCGGCATGCACGGTATTTTTCAGGGTTGTTTACCAATACAATATTTTGTCGAACATCCGGCTTGCCGTTATGGGGAAGAATGCCGGGAAGAAGATATTCGTCCTTTTAAAGAATGTTTGGAAAAGAATCAGCAGGATATTGCGGCGGTGATCTTGGAACCTATTGTACAAGGGGCGGGAGGAATGTGGTTTTATTCAGCTGACTATCTTAGAAAAGTAAGGGAATTATGCAATCAGTATAATGTGCTACTTATTTGTGATGAGATTGCTACCGGTTTTGGACGTACCGGAAGGTTGTGGGGAGTGAAGCATGCCGGTATTTCTCCGGATATTATGTGTATCGGCAAAGCTGTTACGGGAGGATATATGAGTTTCGCAGCTACCATGGCCAGCGAAAAGGTCGCCTCTGGTATTTGTTCAAAAGATCCCTATGTCTTTATGCACGGTCCGACTTTTATGGGGAATCCGTTAGCGTGCGCCGTTGCCCGGGCGTCTGTCGACTTAATATTGAGTTATGACCTGGAAAAAATGATTGGGAAAATAGAGGATCAGTTGAAAACAGAACTGGCTCCGGCTGCAGCGTATGCACAGGTAGAAGAAGTACGCGTACTGGGTGCTATAGGAGTTATACAGATGAAAGAACCCGTTCGGATGGGAGAAGTTCAGGCCGCCTTTGTTCGGGAAGGAGTATGGGTACGACCTTTCGGTAAATTAGTATATATTATGCCTCCTTTCGTTATTTGTCCGAAGGAATTGCAACGGTTGACGACGGCTTTATTGAAGGTCGTCAGGGAAATAAAAGCATAAAGACCGGGATTTGTTTATTATACAAGAAACAAGGTATGAATTTAGAACGCTATACTCATAAATTAGAAAAAATAAAAGAAGCCGGGAATTACCGGAAATTGCGGAATATACAGCATAATGGTTTTTTGATTCACGACGCAGGACGGGAGATGTTGAATCTTTCTTCCAATGACTATCTGGGCTTATCTTCTTATCCGAAGTTATTGGAAGAATTTTACGAACAAACCGATGTGAAAGCCTTGCCTTATAGTGCCGTATCTTCCCGTTTGTTATCCGGGAATCATGAATACTACGGAATGTTGGAAACGAATTTAGCCGATTTGTATGGAAAGGAGGCGGCTTTGGTTTTCACTTCCGGTTACCATGCCAATATTGGTATCTTACCAGCATTGACTTCAAAACGCGATCTGATCATCGCGGATAAGTTAGTACACGCCAGCCTTATTGATGGGATGCGGCTGAGTGAAGCCGAAATGTTGAGATACCACCATTTGGATACGGAACATTTAAGGAGTCTTTTAAAACAACACCGGGAAAAATATGAAAATGTCTTTATCGTTACGGAATCTGTATTCAGTATGGATGGAGACTTGGCAGATTTGCAGGAACTTTGCGAAATCAAGAAAGAATTTGAAGCTTTTTTGTATGTAGATGAAGCCCATGCTGTAGGAGTGAGGGGAACTAATGGGTTGGGATGCAGTGAAGAACAAGCCTGTATAGAAGATATCGATTTTATTGTCGGAACTTTCGGAAAAGCTTTTGCTTCTATGGGAGCTTTTGTGGTCTGTCGGGAATTATTTAAAGCATTTTTGGTGAATACACAAAGAAGTTTGATTTTTACGACGGCATTGCCTCCGATTAATGTTGCCTGGACCCGTTTTGTATTGAATCATATGCCCGACTTCTATGAATTACGGATCAAATTGGCCCATACGGCAGATCAATTGCGAAAAGTATTAGTAGACAATGGTTTTGAGACCAGAGGAAATTCTCATATTGTACCTTTCCTATGTGGTTCAAATGAGAGTAGCGTGGAAATGGCTGAATTACTCCGGGATAATGGATTTTTTGCTCTGCCCGTAAGGTATCCGACCGTACCTAAAAACGAAGCCCGTATTCGCTTTTCGTTAAATGCTGCTATTCCGGCAGAAGATTACGAATGTCTGTTTGAATTTCTCGGATGTCTTGAATAAATGCAGAATTAATTCTCAAAAAGATGCGAATAGAGTGGCTTGTTAAAAATAATACGGACCAGGTAGTTGTTTTTTTTAACGGTTGGGGAATGGACAAACGGACTTTTCCCCGTTTGGAAGGAGAGATGGATAAAATAGTGTGTTGGGATTACCGTACTTTGAATACGGATTCCACGCCTTCTTTTATCGGATATAAAAAAATAAATGTCGTGGCTTGGTCGATGGGAGTCTGGGCTGCTGCCAATATTTTACCGGAATGGGGGATACAGCTCGGGCATCTGGTGGCTTTTAATGGTACGGAGAGACCGGTAGACAACCGTTGGGGAATTCCCTCTCCTGTCTATTTGCTGACGGAAAAGCGTATGAACGAAAAGGGAAGAGAAAAGTTTTTCTCCCGTATGTTTACCTGTCAGAAAGAACAAGAGGAATTTTTTTCTTGTCGGCCGGAACGGGAATTGGCGGGACAGATTCAGGAATTACAGGCCATCCGTACACAATGTGAAAAGTATCAGCATACCTTGGAATGGGAGAGAGCTTATGTTTCGGAAAAGGACCTTATCTTCCCTGTGGAGAACCAACAGAATTGGTGGGAAAAGAGAGGAATTCCGACTGAAAGTTTACCGACGGCCCATTATCCCTTTTATTTCTTTCGGACTTGGGAAGATATTTGGAAAAGTAAAGATTGATATAATCAGATGTATAGGTATTGATTATCAATGAAATGGCAAAATATGCTTATAAAATAATAGGGCGATATGGATAAAACAGAGATAAAATGCCGTTTCCGTCGTAGTGTGGAAAGTTATGAAGAAAATGCCACGGTGCAAAAGCTGATTGCTGAAAGACTTTTTCAGTTACTGGAGAAGTATTCGGAAGAAGTTTTGTTTCGTATTTTGGAAGTGGGATGTGGTACCGGTTTATTTACCCGTAAGCTAAAACGGAAATGTGAAGATTCTATTTTGGTTATCAATGATATTGTAGAGGAGATGTGTTGTAAAACTTCCGCTGTATGTGAAATTGACCGGAATAATTTTCTGGTGGGGGATATTGAATGTATACCTTTGCCCGGTACTTTTGATGCGATTGTTTCCTCTTCTACTTTTCAATGGTTGAATCACCCGAAAGCTGTATTTAAGAAATTTGCTGAACATCTGACAACAGAAGGAATATTGGCATTCAGTACTTTTGGGAAAGAAAATTTGTATGAATTAAAAACAATTACTCATCAGGGACTTGTTTATCCGGACAGGATAGAATGGACGAAACTTTTGGCTGAGGATTTTGACGTTTTGTATACAGAAGAGGCAAAGCATACTCTTTATTTTTCAGATCCGATAGACATTATACGACATATAAAACGTACCGGCGTAAATGCCGTAGGACGAGCCGATGGCTGGACAAAAGGTCGTTTAGACCATTTTTGTGCAGAATACCGTTTGTTGTTTTCTTCTTCCCGGGGGCTTCCCCTGACCTATCACCCGATGTATTTCGTATGCCGTAAAAAGAAGGGTTGTCGTCCAGACTGATAAAAATTCCGGAAATTACACCAGAGGAATATCTTCTGTCGAAGTCTGGATGAACGGACCTTCGGTTCTGAGTTCGTTCATCAGGGAAACAGGGAGCTGTTCTTAGCCGGAAATTCTTTCCGGCTTAATATTACGATGTCTTTTATTTTTTCCGGAACAGTCGGACTATTTCTCCCATCCAGAGGACTATAGATGTCAGACCGATAATTATTCCCCAGTCTTTCAAAGAAAGGGGCACAGTACGGAATACATCTCCTCCGAATTCCACTATCAGGAACTGACCAACGGGAATGAGACCCATGACAATTAGAAATCCTGTACTTTTCGAAAGACCTTTAAATGCAGAACTACCAGAAATAAAAGCCTTGGCATTGAACATATTCCAGAATTGTAACAGGACAAAAGTGGTGAAAAATACCGATAAATTATAGCGGGAAATTACCCCCTCTTCGTTGGTAAAATAGTACATTAATCCCAGTAAAATGATCGTAAAGGAAATACCGATACCAATGATACGGTTGCGCATAGGTTTGGTGATGATGAAATCTGTAGATTTCCGGGGTTTCTCCTCCATTACATTCGGATTGGGAGGAAGAGAAGCCAAAGCTGCTGCAGCAAAAGTATCGATAATCATATTTACCCATAGCATTTGGGTTACAGTCAAGGGCAGTTCCTGTCCGAAAATAGAGCCCAGTAGTACGATCAGGAGAGCCGAGAGGTTGATGGTCAGTTGGAAGAGGATAAAGCGTTGTATATTGTGGTAGAGGGAACGTCCCCACATGACGGCAGTTGCGATGCTGTTGAAAGAATCGTCCAGAAGTGTAATATCACTGGCTTCTTTTGCAACGGAAGTTCCGGTTCCCATCGATAATCCTACATCGGCATGATTTAAAGCCGGAGCATCATTCGTCCCGTCTCCCGTTACGGCCACAACAGCTCCTGATTGTTTTAAAAGTTCTACTAAACGTTGTTTATCTGTAGGACGGGCCCGGCACATAATCTTCAATTTTAAAACGCGCTGGGCGGCTTCCGGATCGGGCAGTTTTTCGAAATCTACTCCCGTGATGATTTGTTCTGCTGTATCTCCTTCTTTCCAGATCCCGATTTGCCTTCCGATTTCCCGGGCTGTAGCCGGTGTATCGCCTGTCACAATTTTTACATCGATCCCTGCATTCAGACATCTTTGTACAGCCGCAGGAACGTCTGGCCGGACAGGGTCTGAAATAGCGACTATCCCCAGAAAGATAAGGTCGCTTTCTGCAAATTTTTCAATACAATCCCCTCCTTTACAATTTATTGTTTTATAGGCAAAACCTAAAGTACGCCTAGCCTGATTTTGATAAGCGAGGAGTTGTTTTTCCACCTCTTCTCCGTATTCTGCTACCGGCTTTAAACCTTCTGCAGTGAGTACGCGGCTACATTTAGAAAACACAATTTCGGGAGCTCCCTTTATGTAGAGGAGCTGTTCTCCTTGTGAAGCTTTCACGATTGTAGCCATATATTTCCGTTCCGTGGAAAACGTAAGCTGTTCGACAACTGAAGCATTTTCCCTGTAATCTATATAATTCACCCCTTGGGAGTGCAGCCACAAAAGCAGTGCTGCTTCTGTAGGATTTCCTAACGTCTTGATTTTTTCCGGGTCTGTATAATCCAGAAAGGCCGTAGAGTTCACAGAAATACCCTCTTTTATCAATTGGCTGGTTTGATCCTCTCCCAACTTCTGGTTTGCAAGAGCATAGAAGTTGGTTTGGTATACCTGCATTTGATTTTGTGTCAGCGTACCGGTCTTGTCTGTACAGATAACAGTAGTAGCCCCCATGGTCTCACAAGCATGCATCTTCCGGACTAAATTGTTTGTCTTCAGCATTTTTCTCATACTCAATGCCAAACTTAAGGTGACACTCATCGGAAGACCTTCCGGTACAGAAACGACAATCAAGGTTACGGCCACCATAAAATATTTTAATATTCTGCCGGCAGTATCCAAAGTGAAAAGATTTTCGGAAGTAAATACACCTTCAATGATATCTTTTCCTAATAAACCAAAGAAAGTAAGCCCTGCAACAATAAACCCGACAATACTGATAAAATGTGCCAGACGCTCTAATTGTTTACTGAGCGGGGTTTTATCATCGGTGATTTCTGTAGATTTTTCCGCTACTTTTCCGAATTCCGTAGCGTCACCTACTGTTTTTACTTCGTAAATACAATGCCCGTTGACAATTGTAGTTCCCCGCAGAATCCGGTTGGAAGGATAGGTCGCCTCCGCATCGTATTCCTCGGGATGGGTCGTTTTATCGATCACCGGTTCTCCGGTTAGAGTCGATTCGTTTACCTGAAGAGAAACGGCTTCCAGTAAATCCCCGTCTGCCGGAACTTCTTCACCTGTCTCCAACACAACGATATCTCCGACAACGATATCTTTTTTGGGAACTTCCTGAATATTACCATCCCGGATGACTTTAACCAGAATATCATCATTGACCTGATTGAGCAGTTTGAATTTTTTATTGGCATCCATTTCAAACCAAAACCCTACACCGGTAGCTAATAGAATAGCCGCAATAATTCCGATGGTCTCCGCATACTCATTGTGAAGGATGGATATAATTAAGGAAAGAGCTGCTGCAACCAACAAGATCCGGATAATAGGATCTTTAAATTTTTCTAAAAATAATTTCCACAAAGGAACTTGGGTAGGAGGGGTCAAAAGATTGACTCCGTGTTTTTCACGGCTTTCTTTTACCTGTTGCTTTGATAAACCAGCGTAATGTTTATTTTCCATCGTCTTCAAGTGTACTTTTTATAACCCTCCAAAATTAATTAAATTGGAGATTATTCCTTATACGTATTGAAATTTTTCTTAAATGTTTGTTAATAAAATATGTAAAAGAAAGATATTATATGTTTCTATAACAATAAGGGGGAGAGTGTCTGAAAATTCCTTTTAGGACACCCTTCCCCCTTGAATTATTAATTTTTCCTCTAAAAACGAAGTTTAAATTTTAGAATGGACAATCTGTAAAATTTCTGCTTCCAATTGTCCGGCTTTTTCGACGACATTTTCCCCTTCCCGGATTATTTTTTCTGCGTATGCTTTATCGTCTAAGCCGGATGCATTAATTTTTACATTCAGGAATGCTCCCACTACGCCGGCCCGGGCAGCCAAGGCTCCCACACCAGCATCTGTAACAGAATTCGGATTTCCGATTTCAGCCATAGCTTTGGCTACAGACATACATTCGTAACAAAGTTGCATTGTCTTGAAGGGTACTTCTGTGGCAAAGCGGGTCGCTTCCTGTACAGCCTGTTTCCGGATCGCTTTTTCTTCCTCTGTTTTTTTAGGCAGACTGAAAGCATCCATTATTTTATTGAAAGCATTGGTATCTTCATCCACCAATTTCATCAATTGTATTTGGAAAGCTTTTCCTTTTTCAGCCCAGTCACTGAATTCTTCCCAACGTTCATCCCAACCCCGTTTGTGGGAAGAAAGGTTCGCTACCATGGTACCCAAGGCAGCTCCCAAAGCTCCCATATAAGCAGAGATGGATCCGCCTCCGGGAGCCGGCGATTCCGAAGCCGTTTCATCAGCAAAATCCGTCAGCGTCCTATCGATTAACTTTTTTTGTCCCTTGTTCGCTTCTTCTTCCAATATGTATTCAATAATTTTTTTCTGTGGGTCAAAAGGATAAAGCTCGTCCAAACCTAATGACTTGACGGCAATTTTTATCAGTTCTTTATCCGATACGCCGGTAGAACGTTGTTGTTTCCGTAAAAAATAACGTCCGGCGTCCAACATGGCTTGCAAGGGAATGACCCCGACCAATTCGGAGCCGGTTACCCGGATCCCCCGGTCGGCAGCTTTCCGGCAAACTTCATCGAAAGCTTCATGCACAGAAGTGACTGAAATATCTGTCAGGTTCATGGAAATTTGTGCGATACCATATTCCTCAATATACCAACCGATAGCCTTGACCGATTTAAGAGTTCCCGGAATCATGACGTTCTTCCCGTTTTCATCTTTGACAGGTTTTCCGGTAATCGGATTTCCTTCCCGTTTTACCCGTCCTCTTTCTCTGACGTCAAAAGCAATGGCGTTGGCACGCCGGGTAGAAGTCGTGTTGAGATTTACATTATAAGCCACCAGGAAATTCCGGGCTCCTACAGCTGTAGCTCCTGTCTTAGCCGTATGGGCATTTAATTCCCGCGGTCCGAAATCGGGATGCCATTGTTCACTTCCCAAGCGTTCTCCCAAGGCTTCATATTCCCCAGCCCGGCAAACAGCCAGATTTTTCCTTTCCGGAGTAAAAGCAGCAAACTCGTAGCAATAAACCGGGATCTGCAATTCTTTCCCTATGCGTTCGGCTAATTTTCTGGCATAGTCTACCGTTTCTTCCATCGTGATATTGGAAACCGGAATTAAAGGACATACATCGGTAGCTCCAAAACGGGGATGAGCCCCTTTATGCTTTGTCATATCTATGAGTTCCGCAGCCTTTTTTACAGCCCGGAATGCAGCTTCACAGACCGCTTCCGGTTCCCCCACCATAGTCACTACTGTGCGGTTCGTGGCTTTACCCGGATCGACATCGATAACACTAATACCTTCTACCGTTTTCATCGCTGCGGTAATCTGGTTGATAATATTCATGTCGTTTCCTTCACTGAAATTAGGAACACATTCAATAAGTTGTTTTTTCATATCTTTTATTTTAAAAGTAGTTGTTCCACCTTTTTATCTAGTTTTATAAATATTTGAATGAAAAAGTCTGCCTTTCGTTTTTATATCTGATTTCAGGAACACTTTTCATCTTTCTTTTCCGGCTATTTGCGAAGGAGCATCTTCGGTTAAAACTTTACATTTGTTCCCCTTTCAAAAAAACGGCATCAATCAAATGGCTGCCGTAAGCATAGGGAAGATACTCTATGCCCGGAACAGGAGTGGTAATGTAAAAATTAGCCCATTTACCTACCGCAATACTCCCGGCTTCTTCTTCGACTCCCATGGCGTAAGCCGAATTGAGAGTCGTTGCATGAATGACTTCTTCCGGTAACATTTTGTAATTGATGCATCCCAAAGACATGACGAATTTCATATTGCCGGAAGGAGAGGAGCCCGGATTATAATCGGAAGCCAAAGCTACCGGTAAACCGGCATTGATCATCCGGCGCACAGGAGAATAGGGCATATTCAGAAAAAAAGCTGCTCCCGGTAAGACGGTTGGCATCGTCTCACTTGATAAAAGACAATCAATCTCTTCTTCTCCGACATATTCCAAATGATCTACAGAAATGGCATTGTATTTTACACCGACTTGTACACCACCCGAGTAATCCAATTCATTGGCATGTATCTTCGCACGCATTCCGTATTTCATCCCTGCATTTAATATGCGATCGGTATCTTCTACGGTGAAAAAGCCTTTGTCGCAGAATACGTCTATATAGTCCGCTAAATCTTCAGCCGCTACAGCAGGGATCATTTCGTTGATAATCAGATTTACATATTCTGTTTGATCGTGTTTATAAGCAGCCGGTAGGGCGTGGGCTCCTAAAAAGGTGGATTTAATCAGTAAAGGAGTACTTTCTTTCAGCCGGCGGATTACCCTTAACATCTTCAATTCGCTCTCGGTATCCAAACCATACCCGCTTTTAATTTCCACGGCTCCGGTCCCGTACATGGCTATCTCTTCCAGCCGTATTAAAGCCGAATCGTATAATTCCTGTTCACTCGTTTCCCGGATTCTTTGTGCTGAATTCAGGATTCCGCCTCCTCTGCGGGCAATTTCTTCATAAGACAATCCCTTGATTTTATCGATATATTCAATTTCCCGGCTACCGGCATACACCAAATGCGTGTGAGAATCACAGAAAGAAGGTAATATCAAACGTCCCGTCGCATCGATTTCTTTTAAAATTCCACTTTCTTTTTCGATTTCTTCGCGATCGAGTTCTTCCATAGGACCGAAAGCTGCGATCTTTTCCCCCTCCACCAACAAATAAGCATGACTTATTGTTTCCAGCTGAGCCATATCTTTTCCGGCAACCCATTTACGAGGTGTTTTTTCGGTCTGTACCAGTTGTTTTATATTTGTTATCAATGTTTTCATAAGTATGATTTATTTTTAATGAAGGCACTAAAATAGGAAAAAAGCCCGATATTTAAAACGTTTGTATAAAAACCTTTTTCTCTCTTACGATAGAGGAGAAAGGTATACAATATACTTACTGTTAATTAAATACTTGCAGTCGGTTTGCATCCAAACGTAAAAAGATAAAGATCAAAATAGTAAAAGCCCATAAGGAAGAGCCTCCGTAACTAAAGAAAGGGAGAGGGATTCCAATGACCGGTGCAATTCCAATTGTCATACCTACATTGATAGCAACATGAAAAAAGAGGATAGAGGCCACGGCATATCCATAAATCCGGGAAAAATCAGAACGTTGTCGTTCGGAGAGATAGATAAGTCTGAGAATAAATATTAAAAACAAGGCCATGACGAAGGTCGTTCCGACGAATCCCCATTCTTCCCCGACAGTACAAAAGATAAAATCGGTACTTTGTTCCGGAACAAAATTGAATTTCGTCTGGGTGCCCTGCAAGTATCCCTTGCCTAAAAATCCTCCGGAACCGATTGCTATTTTAGATTGATTTACGTTGTATCCTGCTCCGGTTAAATCGGTCTCTATTCCCAGTAAATTATTGATACGGTCTTTTTGATGAGGTTGAAGGCGGTCGAAAGCGTAGCTTACAGAAACTGTTGCTCCTATACAAAGCCAGGAAGCCAGAAGAACGAACATAATCCGTTTCATTTTCCGCTTGTAAATAAAATATACACCTATTAGGCAGGTGAGCATATAAGTATATAATAATAATTGATAAAGGGAAACCGATCCTTGCAATACCCAGCAGATTCCCCATGATAAAAAGAAACACCCTGTCATAAAAAGCAATACTTTGTACCATTCCCCTTTTCCCTGGCGGTAATACCAGAAGGCTATCAAACTGGCCAGAATAATAATAAGCAGGACGGTAAAGGGACTGTACAACAAAGTGAGGATAAAAAGGGCTACTGTAACAAAGCAGAGCAACAGTATGGATCCGTGCAGACCTTCCCGGTACATGACCAGAATAAAAGAACTGTATACCAAAGCGGACCCGGTATCGTTTTGTAAAATGATCAGAGCTGCGGGAATAAATAACAGGATTCCCAATTGTAGCAAACTGGAGAACCGCATGATCTTAAATCCGTGCCGGCTCATGACATTAGCTACCGCTAAAGCCGTGGCAAACTTAGCAAATTCTGCCGGCTGTATCCGGATTCCTCCCAATTCAAACCAGGAACGGGCCCCGTTCACTTCCCGCCCGAAAACCAGTACGGCTGCCAACAGACAAATCATTAAACCGTATATGACAAAAGAAAAAGCTGTAAAAAATTTACTGTCAGTCAATAAAATCAAAAAGCCGATTAAAAAAGAGGCTCCAATCCAAAGAAGTTGTTTCCCGTATTTTTGGGTCATGTCCAGGATATTACTATGGGTGTCGTCGTATACAGCCGCATAAATATTCAGCCATCCCATAAAGATCAATAGGGTATAGAGAAAAATAGATACCCAGTCGATATTTTTTAAAAGGTTAGATTGTCTGTTCATGCCGTTGGTGTATTAATCGCCTATATTTTCTTCGTTCTCCGCATTCTTCAGTTGTTTGCTGACAGGGAGTAAATTCGCATTCATCATCCGCTGTTCCAAATCTTTCTTACGGGGAGAAATTTTCCCTGTCAGGTATTTTTCCATAATCAACCCTGCAATAGGAGCAGCATAGGTGGCTCCCCAAATACCGTTTTCTACGTATACTGCAATAGCTATTTTCGGATTTTCTTTGGGAGCAAAAGCCATAAATACGGAATGATCTGCTCCGTGAGGATTTTGTACCGTACCCGTTTTCCCGCAGACAATAATAGAATCGATAGAAGCGCTACGTGCCGTTCCTCCACCTGCAGCCATTTGCATTCCATCAATGACTATTTCAAAGTTTTTCCGGTCGATGGGAACGATATGTTTTTCTACATAGTTGCTGACCTGTTCGGAAGGACGTACAATATGAGGTGTCATATAATAACCACGATTGGCAATACAAGCAGCAATATTGGCGATTTGTAAAGGAGTGATCAGCAGTTCTCCTTGTCCGATAGATAAGGACATGATATACATCCAGTGCCAGTTTTTGGTTTTGTGTACCTTGTCATAATACTCCTGACTGGGTATGGAGCCGCTCAGTTCATTCCGGAAATCCGGACATATCTTTTGCCCCAGGCCAAAGGACATCACGTATTTTCTCCAGTTTCCGTATGCTTCCCTGACATTCGGATATTTGGAATTTTCCAAAATACGTCTCCATACATTTACATAGTACGGATTACAGGAATGTTGTATGGAAGCCTTCAAATCGAGGGGAGAAGCATGGTTATGACATCCCATACGCAGGCCGTTGAAAAAATAACCTCCGTGACATTCAAACCGGGATTCGGGAGTGATAACCCCTTCCTGCAAACCAATCAAGGCTTGAATTGTTTTAAAAGTAGAGCCGGGAGGGTAAGAAGCCATGACGGTACGATCGAATAAAGGGGTATTCTCATCGGCTTGCAGCTTCCGGTAATTCATACCCCGTTCAAGACCGACCAATAATTGAGGATCGTAACCGGGACTGGAGACTTTTAATAATATCTCTCCTGTTGAGGGTTCGATGGCAACAATACCCCCCTTTTTATTTCTCATCAACTGATAAGCATATTCCTGCAATTTGATGTCCAGTGTTGTTGTGATATTTCCTCCGACAATAGCCGGGACATCGTAATCGCCGTTGTGATAAGAGCCTTTTACACGATTGTAATTGTCGACCAACAGAATTCTCTTTCCCTTGGTACCCCTTAATACCGTTTCATAACTTTTTTCCAAACCGTTGATACCGATATAATCCCCTAAAGCGTAATTACTATCCCGTTCAATCTGGGCCGGACTTACTTCTCCGATATAACCGAATACGTCGGCAGAATGAGCTACATTGTATTTCCGTAATGTTCGGGTCTGCATAAAGAAACCCGGATACTTGTATAATTTTTCCTGTAAGCGGGCGTATTTACTGTCTGTAATCTGAGAAATCAGAATAGAAGCTTTGAAATTGGAATAGTGTTTACATTTATGAATATTCTTTTCCAGCGTCTCTTTCGAAATACCAAGAATCGATATCAGCTCCAAGGTATCGAATACTTTTACCTGACGCGGAATAATCATTAAATCGTAAGCCGCCTGATTGTATACCAATAATTCCTGATTCCGGTCGTAAATCAATCCTCGGGCCGGATATTGAGTCTCTGTCCGCTGGGCATTATTGATCGCAGACAGCTTATACGATTCATCTATTACCTGTAAATTAAAAAGCTGTACGATACATATTCCGAATACACCGATAATAATACCCGAAATGATCGTTTTTCTATGAGTAAATTTATTCATGGCTCTCTGAAACCTTTAAAAATCCCGCTGCATTCCATCCTTCCGATTATTCCTGTTTCTTCTTGATCGCAATGAAATAATAGAGGAGAATAAAAACATAAGAAACGATACTACTACACAAAATACGCATAAAGGTAATATTTATATTGGCAAATGTAAAAGCTTCTGCCAGAATTAATACCACATTGTATGCCAATACAGAAAAAGAGGTGTATTTTAAAAACCAGCCCAGATTTCTCATCTTGTGGGTTCCTTCCATTTCGTCAACCGGTTCCCGGTTAAAAGTAAGTTGTAATAAGCGGGGACGGATATAAGCCAAAAAAGTAGTAGCTGCAGCATGAATCCCCATTGTATTATTGGCTACATCCACAATCAAACCGAATAGAAAGGCCAGAAACAACACTGTCAGTTTCTTCATTCCATAAGGTAAAACCAGAATAGCTAAAATATAAATATTAATATAGACATAGGAGTGTAGCTGAATGTTATCCAGAATAGTCAGCTGGATAATAAATAAACACACTACATGAATCCAATATTTAGCACCATTCATCGCATATAAATTTATCCGACCTATTTTTCTTCATAAGTATGGGCCTCTAGTTTTCTCTTTTCTTCTTTTTCCCTGTTTTCAATCACATAGACATCTGATATCTTTTTAAAATCAGTTGCCAATTTTACTTTGATAGATAAAAAGTTAGCAGTCTCCTTGTCAACTGATTCTACAAATCCAATCAATTCCCCTTCCGGAAAAATAGAAGAGAACCCAGATGTCACAATGGTATCTCCTTTTTGTACATCCACATGAAAGGGAATATCATTCAGGTAAGAATAGCGATAGTTGTTTCCGTCCCATTGGAAAGAGCCGTAATATCCATTTTTTTTCACTTTGGCAGAAACCCTTAGGTTGACATTGATTAAAGGGAGTATAACGGCATAATGATTACTGATATTTTGAATGATACCGACCACTCCATCTGCAGAAATAACGGCCATTTCCTTTCTTATCCCATCTGCGAATCCTTTATCTATCGTAATATAATTTTTAGTTTTATTGAAATTGGAATTGATGGTTTTGGCTTTCCGAAAGATATACATGCCGGCCACCTTCGTAGAATCGAGTAAATCCGGAGAGACATTCGCTTTCAGTTGCTCGATTCTGTTTCTCAAAACTGTATTTTCCTCCAGTAACTTTTGGTTAACAGCATTCAAACGAAAATAACTTTGAATATCTGTGAGATAAGAGGAAATATAACAGAAGAGAGAAGATGTTTGCCGGGAAAATATGGTTTTCTGATAGTTATTGTGTTGCACGATCAAAGAGAACGCCACAAATTCCAATAATATAAAAATTATAGTAAAATGATACTTTAATATAAGTTTTATAATATTCTTCACGGTTTTAATGTCTTGTAACGGCTGTTGAAAAGTCCGGGTGAACCAGCGATCCGTCTTTTCAGCAGTCGTTTACAGATTAGTGATTGGATCTAGCGGATCAAGAAGGAGAATTTGTCCACATTCTTCAGAGCGATACCGGTTCCTCTTGCCACCGCACGTAAAGGATCTTCCGCAATATGGAAGGGTATATTCAATTTATCGGACAAACGCTTGTCTAATCCCCGTAGTAATGCTCCGCCTCCGGCCAGATAAATACCTTTATTGACAATATCGGCATACAGTTCTGGGGGAGTTTGTTCCAGAGCGCCTAAAATAGCGATTTCGATTTTGGAAATTGATTTTTCCAGACAATGGGCTATTTCCTGATAGGAAACAGGAACTTCAACCGGGAGAGAAGTCATCTGGTTCGGACCTTGTACGATAAAATCGGCCGGTGGTTCATCTAATTCTGAAAGCGCTGATCCCACATGAATTTTGATTTCTTCTGCCGTCCTTTCTCCGATTTTTATATTGTGCTGATGACGCATATATTCCTGGATATCGTCCGTCAGATCATCTCCTGCAATACGGATGGATTTATTGGTAACAATTCCTCCCAAGGAAATGACAGCAATCTCTGTAGTACCTCCTCCTATATCTACAATCATGTTTCCTTCCGGGGCTTCCACATCCAAGCCGATTCCCAAAGCGGCGGCCATCGGTTCGTAAATCATATAAACATCGCGGCCTCCGGCATGTTCCGAAGAATCCCGTACAGCACGTACTTCAACTTCCGTACTTCCCGAAGGAATACAGATGACAATCCGTAAAGAAGGTGAAAAAAATTTGTTATTGATATTAGCCATTTTTATCATCCCGCGAATCATTTGTTCCGCTGCATTGAAGTCGGCGATAACCCCGTCCCGTAAAGGCCGTATTGTCTTGATATTATCGTGTGTTTTTCCTTGCATTTGCCGGGCTTTTTCCCCAATAGCAATTACTTTTTCTGTCCGCCGGTCGATGGCTACGATAGAAGGTTCATTGACAACCATCTTATCGTTATTTATAATGATGGTGTTGGCCGTACCCAGGTCAACAGCTATATCTTGTGATAAAAAAGAAAATAATCCCATGTCTTTATTAGTGTTTGAAATGTCTCATTCCTGTAAAAATCATTGCAATCCCATATTTATCAGCAGCGTCTATCGATTCCTGATCCCGAACGGATCCCCCCGGTTGGATAATCGCTGTGATTCCGGCCTTATGAGCCGCCTCTACACAGTCTGAAAAAGGAAAGAAGGCATCTGAAGCCATTACACTACCTTTTATGTTGTCTCCTCCTTGCCGGATAGCATTTTCCAGAGCCCAAATACGGCTGACTTGTCCCGGTCCTACGCCCGTCGTACATTTATCTTTTGCTATAGCAATACCGTTGGATTTAGTATGCTTTACAACCTTCCAGGCGAAAAGCAAATCTTCCCGTTCTTTTTCACTGGGTTGACGTTTGCTCACTACTTTAAATCCCTCTTCCGGAAGAAGAAGAGTATCCAGGTTCTGGACCAGTAAACCGCCCAATACCGTTTTTGCTTTAAAGGCCGTTTTGTCTGTCTTCAAGATGTTGTCCAACTGAAGTAAGCGAATATTTTTCTTTTGGGTTAAAATTTCCAAAGCTTCCGGAGAAAAAGAAGGTGCCAGAATTACTTCCAGAAAAATCTGAGACATCTTCTCAGCCGTTTCTCTGTCAATTTCCCGATTGGCAGCTACAATTCCCCCGTAAATGGAAACCGGATCTGCTTCGTATGCTTTTTTGTATGCTTCTGCAAGAGTGGGAGCACTGCCGACTCCGCAAGGGTTGGCATGCTTTGCAGCTACCACAGTCGGTTCATCAAACTCCTTTAACGTTTCCAAAGCGCCATCTGTATCCCCTATATTGTTGTAAGACAATTCTTTGCCATGCAACTGCTTTGCAGAAGTTAAGGTACCTTCCGTACCTTTTACGGCAGTATAAAAAGCAGCTGACTGGTGGGGATTTTCTCCATACCTCAAAGCTTGCCTTTTCTCAAAAGTGAGGGTTATGGTTTTGGGTTCTTCGATACGCAGACGCTCTGAAAAGTAGTTTGCAATCAAGGCGTCGTAATGAGCCGTATGAATAAATACTTTAGCCGCCAGCATTTCTTTGGTTTCCAAAGAAGTATCGCCTTTTTGCCGAAGTTCGTCCAATACTTTATCATAATCTTCCGGATCCGTCAGCACCGTCACAAAGCGGTAATTTTTAGCTGCTGCACGGATCATAGTGGGACCGCCGATATCGATATTCTCGATGATTTCTTCATGTGAAACCCCTGGTTTTAAAATGGTTTGCTTAAAAGGATAGAGGTTACATACTACTATATCTATCGGCTCAATTCCCAATTCTTTCATTTGCTGGAGATGGCGGTCATTGTCTCGGACAGCCAATATTCCTCCCTCCACATTGGGATGTAAAGTTTTTACGCGGCCGTCGAAACATTCGGGGAACTTTGTCAGGTCTGAAATATCTTGAACTTGAATGCCTTCTTCTTTCAGTTTTTTAGAGGTTCCTCCGGTAGAAATGATTTCCCATCCTAAGGAATTCAATGATTTTGCAAAATCAACGATTCCTGTTTTATCAAAAACACTGATTAATGCTCTTTTCATCCGGATATTTTATTAGTGTGAATTTCGTTTCGTCGCAAAGGTAAAAAAAAAGAACGTTTTTTTTTAATAAATTGGCAGATAGTGCAATATTTTTATCAGAGGTTCGCTTAGTAGCTTATAATTGTCTGTATAACAATATATTGACAGTTTATCCGAAGAATAAAACAACGTGAATATTTTTATCTTTCATTTTCTTCTCAGAGGAATATTCATTTTTTAAACGAGAGTATAAATAAAAAATACTACTTTTGAACAATAGAGAAAAATGGAAACGTAAATTCCTGAAAAATGAATGACAATAATGCTTCCGATTGGATATACCTGCTTATGGCTTTGGTCGCAGGAGGGCTGAGTATGATAAAATCTTTGTCGAAAAAAAAACCTATTCCTTCACATCCGCATCCCGCAGAGGAGATTGACGAGGAAGAAGAATGGCCGGAAGAGAACGGAAATCAAAGGACGGAGCCGATAATAGTAGAAGAGTATTCTGATTATTATAAAAACCGGATAGAAGCGACAGAAACGGAAATTTTAAAGGGGGGAGATTATTATAAGGAGAAACTTGCGATGAAGCATACAGAATCTGAAGAACCCCGGGAAACGACCGAAGAAGAAGGTGATTTTCAGTTTGATTTGAAAAAGGCAATTCTATATAACGAAATCCTCAACCGGAAATACGATTAGAAATTAATACCTATTCCGGTTGAGAAGGAGAATATATACGGTTTAAAATCGATATTCTCATCTTCGCTAATCGATTGTAAATAATAACGGAATCCGGGTTCCAGCATGATTTTAACTTTAGGGGAAATGGGGTATTCGACGCCGAGAGCCCAATCGGTGCTAATATTGAAATTCCGGATATTTTCTGTACTGCCAATGTATTCTCTGTTGTTTTCATAATTCAGGTAAGCTTTATTGCTGATGATAAAACTTCCACTGAAACCTGCCAATAAACTGAATCGGATCTTATTATTGTTTAGGTAATATTTCACAGCTATCGGAATTTCCAGTGCATCGAAAATTTGTTCTATTTCACTACTGCTACCATTTTTAGGAGCAATAAAGCTAGGGGCTCCTACTACTTCTGCAGTGCTCCGGCTTTTGATGTTTCCCAGGGGGGAATGGGTTACTTTTTTACTTACTGCTCCTAAAGGCGATAGGATATAGGCCGGTGCTTTGCTGTTGTCCATATAGGTATAAGCCCGGCTTTCTCCTGTTTTTTGCCCCATACGGGTATACATAATACCTGTCTGTATAGAAAAGCGTTTGTGAGGAATAATGGCGATTTTCATTCCTCCACTAAAATTGAATATACCGCTCATCTGATCCTTGGAATAACCATAATCCCGGTTTAGGGCTTCCGGAGTATTATAGCTTCCGGAAGCATAGCCGGGAGCAATGTGTCCGCTCAGTAAAATTTTAGTCTTTTTATCCGAAACGGAGACAGCCTTTTTTTCAATTTGCTCGGATTCTAATACCTGCTGGTAAAGTCGTAAAGTTTTATAAGATTGTTTATTGATCAATGGAATATAATCCTTAGGTGTTAATTTCCTGAATGAAGGTTGAGAAGTAGCCAATGCAACTTTCGTTTCTCCAATCGACTCAGGTAGCAACTCGGGGAAAATTGTACGTTTTTCAGGAATACGTTCTTTTATGACGGGTATGGGATGAACGGCAGGTGTCATAACTATTAACTGAGGGGTAGGTAGCGTATATTCCAGTTTATGGACAGGAGGTGCAGAAAAGGAATAAAACGCAGGTTTAACCTCAGATGTATTTTTCAGAATCGTCACTCCGGCTATAGCAAGCAACAATGCGATTGCTGCAGCTGCCCGGTACCGCCACAGGATAATTTTTCTTTTCCTTTTATGGACTTGCAGTTGTTGATTTATATTCTCCCAAATATAAGCTGGCGGTTCAGCATGCCTGTTTTGGTATGCTTTTTTAAATAATGAATCAATATTATTGCTCATATTTCAGGTAATCTTTAATTTTTCTTTTCAATATCTCTCTTGCTCTTGCCAAATTGGACTTCGACGTCCCTTCACTTATCCCCACTAAAGCCGCAATTTCCTTGTGCTGCATCTCGTCTATGACATATAAACTGAAAACCTGTCTGTATTTTTCCGGTAATTCTTCGATAAAACCGAATAAAACTTCCTCCGGGATATAAATATTTTCCTCTATATCGGCCATTGTCGTTTCCGGTACTTCTTCCACCACCTGCAGCATATTGTTTTTCCGGTATTTTTCGAATGTGATATGAATAAAAATCCGTTTCATCCATCCTTCAAAAGAACCTCTTCCCGAATATTGCGATATCGATTCAAATACTTTCAGAAAACCATCCTGCAAATTATCTTCCGCTTCCGTTCTATCCCGTGAATATCGGATACATATGGCAAACATTTGGCTCGCGAACATATGGTAAAGTTCCTCAGCAGCCTTCGGATCACCTTTTTTACATTTATCTATTATATTATCCAATTTACACATCGGTAGCTGTTGATAAGATGCACAACACCTAAAAAGGTTGCGTCACTCTTTAAAGAATGACGCAATCTTTTTTAAATTTCTTTTGTTTTCTTTTGGAGCCATTCTGCTTCTTGTGGACAGAGGTAAGGAGAAATTTGTTTGTAGACGCTATGGTGATATGCATTCAGCCATTTTTTTTCTTCTTCATTTAATAATTCAGGTAAAATGGCTGAAGTATCGAAATAACAAAGTGTTAGTGTTTCAAAACCCAACCATATACCGAATTCATTCTCCCTCAACCGACAACAGACAGTAATGTTCTCATGTCTCACGCCGTGGAAATTTTCCCGGTATATTCCCGGTTCGTCGGAAGTAACCATTCCAGGTAACAAAGGCTGATCTTTCCAGGTTTGACGTATATCCTGCGGTCCTTCGTGTACACAAAGGACATGTCCAATTCCATGTCCGGTGCCGTGTCCAAAGTTTCTGAAATGATCCCACAAAGGCTGCCTGGCAACTATATCGATATTTGCACCGCTAGTTCCTTGCAGGAAAATACATCTGCTCAAAGCAATCATACCTTTCAGAACGAGGGTGTAATCTTCTTTTTCCAGAGCAGTCAATTCGCCCAGCGGAACAGTACGGGTTATATCCGTGGTGCCATACCAATACTGAGCTCCGGAATCCACCAGATACAAGCCTTTGGGTTGTAACAAGGTATCTTTTCCAGGGACAGCCGAATAATGTGGTAAAGCTGCGTTAGGACCATAAGCGGAAATTGTATGGAAGCTGTCTGAAATGTAATCCGGATTTTCCTTTCGCAAAGCAGTAAGTTTTTCGGCAGCCTCGGTTTCAGAAATTGTCCGTTTTCCCACTTGTTGTTCCAGCCAGTAAAAAAAGCGCGTCATGGCAATCCCGTCTTGTTGACAAGCTTTTCGGAATCCAGCAATTTCCGTCGGATTTTTCAACGCTTTCCAAAGGACGACGGGGGATCTGCCTGTAATGATCTCATGAGAAGCAGCGATTTTATTGTATACAGCAAAATTCAATGTAGAGGTGTCTAGGCAAAATTTCTTTTTGTCTTTCCATTCTTCCAAAAAGAGAAACAAATGATGGTAATCCCGAATTTCGACTCCGGCTTCTTCCAAAGCCTGCTTGACTTCGGCAGGTATCTTAGCCGGTTTTACAAACAACCAGGCCTGTTCGGCAGAGACCAAAGCGTAACTGATAACAACCGGGTTATAAGGAATATCCTTTCCTCTGATATTGTACAACCAGGCAATTTCGTCCAGACAACTTAAAAGAAGTGCATCCGCTTTTTTTTCTTTTAAATAATCCCTGACGGACTGAATCTTTTGTTTTGTTGTCAGTCCGGTATACTTCGCATCCAATAAGAATACAGCAGCTTCCGGAAGGGCCGGCCGGTCCAGCCATATTTCTCCCAACAAATCCGTTTTTTCTACTACACGAATCTGTTTGGAAGCAAACACCCGGTTTAACCGTTCAATATCTCCGACAGTCATACAAAAACTATCGATTCCGACTCTTGATTCCGGAACCAGTGTATCATTCAACCATTCAGGATAATCCACTGCTTCCGGTACCCTCAACTTATGCATATGAATCCCGCTTCCTTGCAATTCCTTTTCTGCCTGAATGAAATAACGGGTATCTGTCCACAAACCTGCTTCTTCCTGTGTTACCACAACTGTACCATAAGAACCGGTAAAACCGGATATCCATTTTCTCTGCTGCCAGGCTTCTGGTAAATATTCGCTATTGTGCGGGTCTATACCGGAGACAATGTAAGCGTCTAAACCTTCCCGGTCCATAATTTCCCGTAAGGCAGCCAGTTTTTCCTTTATCGTCATAAATTATTCAATTTTATTATTTTTTCAAATATAATAAGAATCGTACAATTTACAAATAACAAATTAAAACAGGGGTCGCAAAATTATTTTTAGAAGAAAAAAAGCCACATTACAAATGTAATCTAATTTCAAGGCCTTAAAAGGGGGATAATAGAGTTTACATTTGTAACAAAACCATTTAAAACAGATAAAAAATACAGTTGTAAATTCATTGTTAGCAAGAACAGATTGACAAAGATTATATTGTGCATATAATAAATTGATAACCAATATAAAATTCATAATCAATTAATATTTTACTTTATAATTATAAGCTCTAAAAATTTATTTTCTTTCATTTTAATTGAAAAATAATATAAAATTAATAGTAATGTGTTTTATGATCAATTAAATACAACATTTATATAAAGTAGAAATACATGTGAAATACAATCTTGTAAAAATGATCTTTTAATACTAATATATTGATTATAAAAATTTTAAGCATTGAGTGCCAAGGGATTGTTTTTAATAAATTGAATACCAGTTATTAAAATGAAAATTAGAAATAAGAATGATTTTAGTTACAATTGTAATAGGCTATTGATTACAATTGTAATTTGATTTTTCTTTTTATTTTCATTACATTTGTAATAAATACAGATTACGTTGTATTATCGTTTTGGGGAGGTTTTACTAAAGATGCAGTTTTTATGAAAGAACGGTTAAACGAGTTGATTGAAAAAAAAGGATTGACGGCAACAAAATTTGCAAATATGATAGAGGTCAATCCTTCTGCCATTTCACATTTGTTGAAAGGAAGGAATAAGCCCGGATATGATGTATTGGTAAATATAGCCAAAGTGTTTCCGGATATCAGTATGGATTGGTTGTTGACAGGAAAAGGAAGCATGTCGGTTTCCCCGTCCCCGGCAAATTTAAGTTTACCCTCTGTAGATAGTGAGAAAAACAAAAAGGAAATAAAAAAAGAGACGGAGGAGTCGCCGGTTGTGACATCCCTAGCCTCTCCGGCAGTTATTCCGGACGAAATAACTGCCGCTTTACCGAGGACGGAGTCAGGTAAGACCGTAAAACGGATTGTCTTGTTTTTTACTGACGGTAGTTTTGAAGACTATCTAAAAGGATAGGATTTAGATCAGTCCGACAATATCCTGTATTTTTTGGAATCCGTTTTTGTCCAGATAATCGTTTATCCCTTCTGTTATTTTTATCGTTACCGCAGGATCGATGAAATTAGCCGTACCAACCTGAATAGCTGAGGCTCCCGCTAAGAAAAATTCGATAGCATCCTCTGCGTTCATGATTCCGCCTAATCCCACGACGGGTATTTTTACGACTTTAGCAACTTGCCATACCATGCGCAAAGCGACAGGCTTTACGCAAGGACCGCTTAACCCGCCTGTCACCGTACTGAGCCTGGGTTTACGGGTTTTGATATCTATAGCCATGCCCAGCAGTGTATTGATCAAAGAGACGGAATCTGCTCCTTCTCCCTCAGCTGTAAGGGCTATTTCCTGTATATCGGTAACATTAGGGGATAATTTTACCATCAGGTGTTTGTGATAAACTTGTCTGACAGCTCTAACCACTTCCGAAACGGAAGAACAACGGGTGCCGAAAGCCATACCGCCTTCCTTCACATTCGGACAGGATATATTCAATTCAATACCCGGAATATGGCTCAACTCGTTAATTTTCTCCGCAGTGGCTATATAATCAGAAACAGTAGACCCTGAAACATTCACCAGAACAGAAGTAGAGATATCTTTAATTTCCGGGTAGATATGAGTAATAAAATAATCCACCCCTTTGTTTTGCAAACCTACGGCATTCAGCATACCGCAAGGAGTTTCTGCCATGCGCGGGTAGGGATTCCCTTCACGGGGGTTTAAAGTAGTTCCTTTGACAATAAAGCCTCCTAAGTGGGATAGGTCGATGAAATCTTGAAATTCAGAACCGTAGCCGAAAGTACCGGAAGCCGTTAATACCGGATTTTTCAAATCCAATCCTTTTAAATGAACGTTTAAATCTGCCATTTCAAATCTTTTATATTAAAAACAGGTCCTTCTGTACATACGCATTTGTGTCCGGCAGTCGTATCCGTAACACAGCAAAGACAGGCTCCAATGCCGCAGGCCATCAAGTTTTCCAAAGATACTTCACAATCCACCTGACGGGCTGCTGCATATTTTGCCACAGCTTTCATCATGGGTTCGGGACCACAACAAAAAATGTGATCGTATTGATTGGCCAACAGGGAATGCTGGGTAGGATACCCTTTTTCCCCGAAGGAACCGTCTTCTGTTGTATAGTATAATTGAGCATATTGCCGGAAAGAATCTTCCAGTACGATGTCATTTTTTGAACGAACCCCGATCAATAAATCCGGGGTTAATCCTTTTTTATGCATTTCCTTGGATAAATACAGCAAGGGGGCTATTCCCACACCCCCTCCAACGAGTAGACAGCGTCCCTTCTGGGGGATAGAAAAAGAATTACCCAAGGGTAGTATAAGGTTCAACCTTTCATTTGCTTTTAAACGGGAGAGTCTTTGTGTACCTGCACCTGCTATCTTTATGAATAAGAATAACAGTTTATTTTCTTCATCTACATCATAAACGGATAGGGGACGCCTCAAAAAAGTGGCAGGAGAATCTTCCACTTTCACATTTACAAACTGTCCGGGCCGGAGAGAAGGCAATTCTTCGGAATACAAACTCAGTAAAAACATATTTTCATTGAGTTGCCGGTTCTCCTTTACTAGGAAATCGATTATTTTTTTCATACTGCATTAATTATGCATAACACACCTGATTATTCACTTTATTTCAGTTTTTCTCTTAAATATTTTCCGGTATAAGATTGTTCACAGAGAATAAGCTCTTCCGGCCGGCCTTCAAAAACAATCTTTCCTCCTTGTTTTCCGCCTTCCGGACCTAAATCAATAATATAATCCGCACATTTTATCACATCCATATTGTGTTCGATGATCAGTACGGTATGTCCCCGGTCCAGTAGGGCATTTAAAGAATCCATCAATTTATGGATATCGTGAAAATGCAGGCCGGTAGTCGGTTCGTCAAATACAAATAAAGTCGGTTCCGGATTTTCCCGGCTCAGATGATAAGCTAGTTTCACCCGTTGACTTTCTCCGCCACTCAATGTACTGGAAGATTGTCCCAATTTTACATATCCTAAGCCTACATCCACCAATTTTTGTAATTTTTCAATGATACTTCGTTCACTATGAGAGCTCCCGGAAGAAAAAAATTCGACAGCTTGATTGACGGTCATTTCCAAAACATCGAATATATTTTTTCCCTTGTATTTTACTTCTAGCACATCATCTTTAAAACGCCGTCCTTTGCAATGTTCACATTCCAGGTACACATCGGCCATAAATTGCATTTCGACCTTAATGATACCTTCCCCCTGGCATTCTTCACAGCGTCCTCCCGGAACATTAAACGAAAAATGGGAGGGTTTAAAGCCTTGTTGTTTTGATAATTTTTCATCTGCAAATATCTTTCGAATATCATCCCAGGCTTTCACATAAGTGACCGGATTGGAACGGGTAGATTTTCCGATCGGATTTTGATCGATAAATTCGACTGCTGACAGTGCTTTCAGATCCCCCAACAGTTTATCAAAGCTTCCGGTCCGGTCCGAATAATCGCCGTAATATTTTTGTAAAGCCGGTACCAGTATGTCTTTAATCAATGTACTTTTTCCGGAACCACTGACTCCAGTTACAGCAGTCATAACTCCCAAGGGAATATCTACTGAAATATTTTTCAAATTATTTTCCGTAGCCCCCGTAACTGTAATTTTCCGGGAAAAAGAACGGCGTTGCCGGGGCACTTCAATATGCTCTTTTCCATAGATATAACCGGCTGTCAGAGTATTTGCTTTTTTCATATCTTCCATCGTTCCCTGAAATACGACTTCTCCGCCCAGTCTGCCGGCATAAGGGCCGATATCTATAATTTGATCTGCCGCCCGGATAATATCTTCGTCGTGTTCTACGACAATAACCGTATTTCCCAGATCTCTCAGTCTTTTCAAAACTTTAATCAGTTGTGCTGTATCTCTGGAATGAAGTCCTATACTGGGTTCATCTAAGATATAAAGCGAACCGACCAGTGCAGATCCCAAAGAAGTAGCCAGATTGATCCGTTGAGATTCCCCTCCGGAAAGAGAAGAGGAGAGACGGTTTAAAGTGAGATACCCTAGTCCTACTTCCTGTAGAAATTCCAGACGATTACGAATATCAGGCAATATCCGCTCTGCTACTTTCTGCTGATAATCGGTCAGGGTGAGTTGATCGAAAAACGATTTTAATTCGTCTACAGGCATTTCTACCAATTCCGGAATAGATTTCCCGTCGATTTTTACGAAAGCAGCTTCCGGTTTTAAGCGGGTTCCCTGACAGTCGGGGCATCTGGTCTTTCCGGTATACCTGGCAATCATGACCCGGTTTTGAATTTTATATTTTTTAGATTCCAGATAAGTAAAAAAATCATAGATTCCATGGAAATACCGGCAACCATTCCAAAGTAGTTGTCTTTCCTCAGGAGTCAACTCATAATAGGGAGTGTGGACGGGAAATTTTACATGATGCGCGTTCCGGAGGAGTTCTTTTTTCCATTCGCTCATGACTTCTCCCCGCCAGCACATAATGGCATCCTCGTACACACTCAGTGCTTTATTGGGAATGACCAAATCTTCGTCTATTCCCAATACTCTGCCATACCCCTCGCATTTAGGACAGGCTCCTATGGGAGAGTTAAAACTGAACATATTGACGGAAGGAATCTGAAAAACCATTCCGTCGGCTTCAAACCGGTTTGAAAAAGACCGTATACTTCCGTCTATTTCAATAAAACATTCTCCTTTCCCTTCGTAAAGAGCTGTTTCTACAGATTCTGAAATCCGGGATTGCGTATCTCTTTCCTTATCAATAGAAATCCGGTCCACTACCAGATAAGTTTCCGCCTGTTTTTCCAATAGTTCCGGCTGATCCATAATATCGTTGATACGAAAAAACTGGTCTCCGCTTTTAATACGGGTAAATCCCTGGCTCAGTAAAAGAGAAAGACTCTCTTTTTCCTGCAGCTTTTCTGGACGGGACAGGATAATAACGCTTTTCCCTTCGTGCCCTTCTATAATATATCTGCAAATACTGTCTACGGAATCCCGTTGTACTTCTTTACCGGATACTGGGGAGAAAGTCCGTCCTGCCCGTGCATAAAGCAATTTGATATAATCGTATATTTCCGTGGAAGTTCCCACTGTCGAACGGGGATTAGAAGTATTTACCTTTTGCTCAATCGCGACAGCCGGCGGGATACCTTTGATATAATCGCATTCCGGCTTATTCAGCCGTCCTAAAAATTGTCTGGCATAAGCTGACAAACTCTCCACATATCTGCGCTGTCCTTCAGCATATAAGGTATCAAAAGCCAGAGAAGATTTCCCGCTACCCGATACGCCGGTAATCACAATCAATTTATTCAACTCTATCTTTAAGTTGATATTTTTCAGATTATGTACCCGGACTCCCTTCAGCTCTATATATTGTTTTCCTTTTTCCATTCCTGTAATAAAAATATTTAATGTTCAGAAGCTTAAATGTTTAATAGTTCGTACAGGGGGATCAATGCTTCCTGAAGGGAAATTTGATAAAAACACTCCTATTTCCGGATTCTTTAATCAGGAGCGAAGTCCCCTTAAACTTTTGAAAGTTTATACATTTGAACTTTTAGACTTTTGAATGAATTAAGCTTACAAAGATAATGAAAATTACAGCAATAAAAAAGCATCCCTGTTGGGATGCTTTTTTTGTTTGGATATGTTTGGAAATACGTTTAAGCCTTGTTAATGACTCAATTTAATTATTCAGAAACCACTTCAAATTCCACGTTTACTTTCACATCTCTGTGAAGTTTGATAACGGCAGAATAGGTTCCTACTTCTTTGATATCTTTCAGCATAATTTTCTTTCTGTCGATTTCATAGCCTTGAGCTTGTAAAGCCTCAGCGATCATGATACTGTTCACAGAACCAAAAATTTTACCTGTACTACTGGTTTTGGCTCCGATAGTTAATTTCAACGCTTCGAGTTTAGCAGCTAATTCTTGAGCTTCAGCTCTCAATTTCGCTTCTTTATGTGCTCTTTGTTTGGTATTTTCGGCTACAGTTTTTTTAGCCGATTCGGTTGCCAGGATAGCATATCCCTGGGGGATAAGGTAGTTCCGACCATAACCCGGCTTTACGTTAATTATGTCGTCCTTATGACCTAAGTTTGCTATATCTGTTAATAATATAATCTGCATTTTGTCCTCCTTCCTTAAATTATTTCATCAAATCGGTTACATAAGGCAATAAAGCAAGGTGTCTTGCTCTCTTCACTGCGGTAGCCACTTTTCTCTGGTATTTCAGAGAGGTTCCGGTAATTCTTCTCGGAAGGATTTTCCCCTGTTCATTCAAAAATTTTTTCAGGAACTCGGGATCCTTGTAATCGATAAATTTGATTCTGCTCTTTAAGAAGCGGCAGTATTTTTTCTTTTTAACTTCTACGGAAGGCGGAGTTAAATATCTGATTTCACTTTCGTTCTGTGCCATGGCTTATTTCTCCTCTTTTTTTTCTTGGTTTTTACTTCTTCTCTTTAAAGCATACTCATATGCATACTTATCTAATCTGAAAGTCAGAAAACGAATGACTCTTTCATCCCGGCGGTAAGCAGTTTCCAGCTTATCCACCAAGGCACCTTCTGCTTCAAATTGGAGTAAATGATAAAATCCGGTAGTTTTCTTCTGGATCGGATAAGCCAGCTTCCGAAGGCCCCATGCCTCCTCATGCTCAATCGTACCTCCATTTTCCGTAATGGTACTCTTGAACTTTTCTACCGCTTCCTTTATCTGCACTTCAGATAAAACGGGAGTTGTAATGAAAACGGTCTCGTAATGATTCAACATAATTAATTGATTATTAGTATAAAATTATTTTATCGGCGCAAAGATAATGTTTTTGCACGAATTGCAAAAATTATTCCTGAATTATATTCCCGGTTTATCGGACAAAAGATTTTATTGATAGATTCTCTTCTTGTTTAAAGCCTCATGATATTGACGGGCATATTGGTTATGCTGCCGCAAAGTCCTCGAAAAATGATGTCCACCAGAAAAATCACTCTTGGCACAGAAAAAAAGGTAATCGTGTTTTTGGTAATTCAATACGGCATCAATAACCGGGATAGAAGGCAAGCGTACCGGTCCGGGAGGCAATCCCAGGTATTTATAAGTATTGTACGGAGAATCTATTTCGGTATGTTTGGTCAATATTCTCTGCAAGGTAAAATCTCCCCAAGCATATTTGAGAGTGGGACAAGCTGCTAAAGGAATATCTTTTTTCAAACGGTTTATGTAAACACCTGCGATGATAGGGTATTCTTCCGGTTTTATAGTCTCTTCTTCTACAATGGACGCCAGAATAATCACTTCTTCCGGAGAAAGCCCTGCTTGGGCTGCTTTTTCCCGACGGGCTGTATTCCAGAATTTTTTGTATTCCCCGGCCATTTTGTAAACAAAATCCCGGGGGGTAATATTCCAATATAATTGATAGGTATTGGGAATAAACATCGCCTTAAAATTTTCCTGACTGAAACCCAATTCCCGGGATATCTCCGGATTTTGGACGGTTTGCAGAAAAGCCAGCGAATCCATTTCCAACTGATGACTCACGAGACCGGCTAACTGTTGGAAAGTGCGGACATTATGGAAGGTAAAGTTTACAGCTTCCTGATTTCCAGAACGTAATAAATTGACTAAAGCATTGTTACTCATCCCATTCTGTATACGATAGCGTCCGGATTTTATATATGCGGGATATTTTTTCCAGTCGGCTACCTTACGAAGTGTATACACATTTTCAACATATCCCTTACTTTGCAAAGTGGTCAGCACCGTCTCAAAAGAATCTCCTTTCTGAATATAAATAATTCCCTTGTCTTTTACCTGAATATTGGGCCAGTATATAAAATAGTAAGCGGTTCCTCCGGCAAAAAATGCCAGCAAAAGCAAGATAAATCCGATTCTGATAATTTTTTTCATTCTTCGTCCCGGAAATAAAGCTTATAGTAATTCATATCCCGGGCTGTATCATATCCTTTTTCAATATATTTTCGTTGCCCATGAATATAGACGTGAAAATTTTTATCCAATTTCAATACATGTCTGAAATATTTCTTTTCGTCTTTCACTGCATAATCAGACACGGGGAAGGTTGGCTGAAAAGGAATCTCCTTTTCCGTTTCATATTGTTTTTTAAAATTTTCAAAAGCCTGGATAACTTCCGGTTCTCTCACGACTTCCTCTTTAAAGCGGTCTTCCGAAAAAACTTCAGCATCTTTAAAAAAATTGATCGAACGGTTTAACATATCAATTTGGTCTGCACAAGGCACATCATTTTCTTTATTATAAATATCTTTGACAAAATCTTTGCAAAGATTCAAATAATTCGACGTTTGAAAATAGCTGTCATTACTGGGCTGTAAACCTAAAAAATCGTTTGTCCAATAAATAGCCTCTTGTTGATTGGTTTTATCCAATACAGATACTTTATAACCGGACTCCGGACGAATATTGAAAATCAGGCAAGCTTTATCCAATTTCCGGATATTGATGCCCGATTCACTTTTCAGCTGATAAGTATGTTGGTTCAGAATAATTTTCAGAAAAGTATCTTTCGTTTCCGACTTAAAAATCCCGACTGCATCACAAAGTCCTTCCTCAATATTACAATTCCGGAAATAAACGATGTACAATTCCCCCGACTTAATATTCGGATTGTTGGATTGTTCAAATAATTGCTCTGCTATCGTAACGGACTGTGCATAAAATGCTCCGGCATCAGCAAAAATAGTATTCACTGCAGCGTATACTGGATTGTTTTCCAATTCTCCTGCATATGCCTGAAAATTGTAGAAGGCATCTTTTTTAAAAGGAGAGAGGAAATAATTTTTTAACAAACTGATCACATCCGGATCATCCGGAAGAAAACAATTATCCGAAATTGTCAGTTCACCTCCTTCATATTTATTCCCGACCTTATGGATAACGATATTTCCGATTTCGCAATTTTCAAAATTTATCATACTCTAAAATCTAAAATTAACGCCCAGATTCAGGTTTTCTTTAAACTGCATCTTTTTAGAATAGTTTTCATCATATACGACATTTGTGTATATCGAAGCCCGCATAAAATAGTTTATCTTAAAGTCGATCTGAACTTGCCAGTTGGCAGTAAAAGTCTGTTGGGAATTATAATAACTGCTGAACATGATGAGTTCGTTGCGTACGTCCATAATCTTAAACAAACTGAATTTATTCCGCAATTCCAATCGGGCACCGGCATCCCCTTTGGATCTTTTTCCGACTTCCACTCCGTAACGGGTGGGATCTATCCCCACTGTGTCGCGTACGAAAGTCCATTTTCCTGCAATGGGAGAGAGGTAAAGTGAGAAATTTTCATTCGGCTTATAGTCAAGACCCAAAGAAAGGGTAAAGTAAGCAGGAGTCATAAAATTTCCGACTATTTTTTTCTCGTTTTCAGAATATTCGTAAGAATTGAAGATCATGGTCTGGATATTGAGCTGAGTGGTATAATACCAGTTCTTAAAAGCCTGATGTCCTAATTTAGAGTTCAATTCCAGTTTTTCCTCATTTTTACGCAAACCTTGATCTCCGCTTTTCAAGAAACCCAGGCGATAATGCATAAAATTTTCCCAGCTGGTTTTATTTTTATTGTAATTTATAAAAAAACGGATATTACTGAGTACAGATAAAGAATTTTCACCACCGCTCGACCAATTAGCCAAATAGCCTTGCCCCATAGCCAATTCCACTTCAGAATAATACGTCCAATGACGCCGGAATAAATTTCCCGCTTTAATCTGTTGGATATCAAAATATTTGTCTCCTAATTGGTTGGCTAAACTCCGCGGATTATTCTGTTGCGCATCGATTTTAGCCGGATACACATTATCATCCACATACACCCGTATATTATTGCCGGGAGGGGCAACTTCAATCCAAGTACCGATGGAATCCCCGGTTTTGTTAAGAGCCCAGAAACGATGAAATTCAGCACGTCCGTTGTTGATCCAGAATTGAACAGAACTATCTGCCACATTCAACACTTCCAACAATACCGAATCCCGACTGATATCCTTTAACCAGCGGTAGTTCGAATCCGTACGGACATAATTGGCCAAGGCCGACAAATCGGAATTCATATAAGTCTGGTAATCGGTGGTCAATAAATGGGCATGTTTCGTATATAAAGCAACGCTGTCAAATAGGAGCTTCGTCTGTATTTTATTCAAAGCTTCTTCTTTTTCTCCGGTCGTTTTTATATAATCCCTCAAATAATTCACCATCCGCTTTAACGAATCGTTTTCAGCGTATTGAATTAAAGTGTTTAATGCCTGGTTCAATTCCTGATCGGCGTATTTTTTATTTTCCAGATATTGAATCGCATAACGAATAGCCGGATTTTCTATTTCCGTATTTTTTAGTTTTCGTTTCAAAGAAGACAGATTTTTGGGAAAAATAGAATGATTGGAAACAAGCGGTTGAGGAAGGAGGGGAATAGGAGGTATTTCCTCGGGACAGAGCAATTGTCCGAAAGCGAAACCGTTACTTAATAATAAAGCACACACCACCAGTATTATTCGGGTCATAGTAGTAAATTTAGTATATTATGCATTTCTCATTTAAAAGGTGAATTCGGTTCCTTAGCCATGTGGGAATACGCCAATTTGTCGATCAGACGAGGCCACCATTTATCCAAGAATACCGTCAGTTTTCCTTCTACAAATGTCATGATAATTTCCCTTTTCCTCTTTCGTATTCCTTTTATAATTAAGGAAGCACATTTCTCTGCCGACATCATGCCTGCTTCATTTCTCGGACTTTCTCCTTGTTGACGGCCGCTAGCATCCAAAGCTGTCGTTCGGATATTAGAAGCCGTAAAACCAGGGGCAGCAACCAATACGTGTAATCCTTTTTTTAAATTTTCAATTCGCAGGGTATTTAAAAAACCACGCATGGCAAACTTACTGGCTGCATAACCGCTACGCCCCGGTAAACCGATAAACCCCGCAATAGAAATAATCCCGACAAGACTCCCACGACTATTTAATAAATGAGGAAGAGCGTATTTACTACAATAAACAGTTCCCCAAAAATTGACATCCAGCAAACGGTGCAATACTTTCATGTCCAGCTCCTCAAATACAGCCCGCATAGATATGCCTGCATTATTTACCAATATATCAATCCGACCGAATTGTTGATAAGTCTGATCGATCAGTTGCTTACAATCAGCTTCCACGGAAACATCTGTCCTTACCGAAATAATTTCGACTCCCTGAGCCCGTAGTTCCTGTTCTATAAGTAATAATTTTTCTATATTCCGAGCACCCATCACAATCTTACAACCCTCAGCAGCAAAACCATATACTAATGCTTTTCCGATTCCGGATGACGCACCCGTAACGATAACGACTTTATTACGCATCTTCGCTATAATTTACCTTTTACTATATTTGCGCAAATATAATAAATTCTGGGGTCATCGTTTTTTTAATCTGAAAAAATATAAAAAAATGTGTGTCCTATAATTTATATTATGTAAAATAATATATAAAATGAAAAGGAGGAGAAATTTTCTTCTCCTCCCATAGTTTTTAAATTATTCTGCTTTCTGCAAAGCTTCTTGCATCTTATCGTATTTTTCTTGATATACAGGATCAGTAGCGCGCAGTCTGAAATACAGTTCTTTCAGAATAGTCATTGTATTTCTTTCTCCCGGCTGTATTTCCAAAGCCTTTTCGAAAAAAGGAATTGCTTTTGCGTATGCAGCATATACTTTGGGAACTTCCCGGTTGTATTCATCGGCGTCATCAATGTTAAATACGACTTTATTCAATTCATTGGCTTCATTTAATTTCATATTACCTAAATAAAACAGTGAATTGAAATCGTTCGGATCGATAGACAAAGCCTTTTCATACATAGCCTGTGCTTTTTCCGGTTGGTTAAGTTTCTCATACAAAGTACCTTTAGCCCGATAATAAGAAGGATTATTAGGATCTTGTTTGATTGCAGCATCCAGATATACTTCAGCTTTTTCCGGTTCGCCTCCTAACAGATAGTAATTGATCAGTTCTACCAAAGTGAAAGGATCGTTCGGAGCCAATTCATAACCTTTCTGCAGGTATTGAAGAGCTTCTTCTTTTTTACCTTGTTCTTTTAAAACACTAGCCAACATTACATTAGTCTTGGCAGGCTCATAATTGTATTTCAACGCTTCTTTATAATATCCTTCCGCTTCACTGAGTAAATTTGCTTTTTGAGCAGCTAAACCTGCATTGAAAATAATTGCCGTATCAATGCCCGGATTATTGATAATCGGAGATTTTTCTATTTCCAATACTCTCTTGAATGCATTCAAAGCACCTGCATAATTTTCAGATGAATAGAATTCTACTCCTTTGTTGGCATAGTCAATGGCTAAATTTTCAAACTGAACTTTTAACTTCTTAGGAAATTTTCCTTTTTCATCCAGTTGCTGAACCTTCTGATAAGCTTCCCAAGCTACATCCAAAGCGTTCGGGTCCAATTTTTTATAATCGGGCAAAGGACTTTCGTAAATAGCTTGATAAATCTGACCTTTTATGAAATAGCTTTTAGGATCATTTACACAATTTTCATGTGTAATCGCCTCATCTATCAGTTTTTTAGCTTCGTCCAATTTACCTGAACTCAAGTAACTGCTAGCTTGTGCTACTTTTCCTTTCTGTGCATATGTTGCTGTAGCACAAAAAAGCAAAATCATAATAAAAGTTAATTTTCTCATACGTACCTGTTTGTTTAATTTATATTTCAGTTTCACGTTAAAAATGCGCAATTTGTTTCACAATCAGACACTTTCTTCAAAGCTTGCATCCGGATTTACATCGTTCTCCTCTCCTTCTCTCTCTTCCTCTTTAGCAGCTGAAACTTTAGCCACTGCAGCAATAGCATCGTCATTTCTCAGGTTGATCAGCCTTACCCCTTGGGTGTTTCGCCCCATTACCCGCAAAGAAGATACTTCCAAACGGATGGTCAAACCGGACTTGGTGATAATCATCAGATTGTCTTCGTCGGTCACATCAATCAACGAAATTAGCTTACCTGTCTTTTCCGTCAGGTTAATGGTTTTCACGCCTTTCCCGCCCCTGTTTGTAATCCGGTAATCTTCAATATCGGAACGTTTTCCATATCCATTTTCAGAAACGACCAGTACATTGGCCTTTTCCGGTTCTATACAGATCATTCCGATTACTTCGTCTTCTTCATCATTTAAGGTAATCCCTCTTACTCCGGAAGCCGTACGTCCCATTGGACGAACCTTATGTTCCGGGAAACGGATCGCTTTACCGGATTTGACAGCCAGCATGATATCCTTTTCTCCATTCGTCAGCTTCGCTTCCAGCAACTGATCCCCTTCTTTTATAGTAATGGCATTAACTCCGTTCTGACGCGGACGGGAATAAGCTTCCAAAGTCGTTTTCTTGATAATTCCCTTCTTTGAACACAAGACAATATAGTTGCTATTTATATAATCCGTATCTTTTAAATCCAACAGATTGATATAAGCTTTTACTTTGTCGTCCGGCTCTATATTCAGTAAGTTCTGTATAGCCCGTCCTTTTGCCTGTTTGGTTCCTTCGGGAATTTCGTACACTTTCAGCCAGAAACATTTTCCTTTTTCCGTAAAGAAAAGCATAGTGTTGTGCATAGTGGCCATGATCATGTGCTCCAGAAAATCTTCATCCCGGGTAGCGGAACCTTTAGAACCGACACCTCCTCTGTTTTGAACTTTATATTCGCTTAGGGGTGTACGTTTTATATACCCCATATGGGAAATGGTGATCACCATCTCTTCATCTGCATAAAAATCTTCCGGATTAAATTCTTCCGAAGCGTAGACGATATCGGTACGGCGCTCATCCCCATACAATTGTTTCATTTCGATCAATTCGCTCTTGACGATCTCCATACGTAATTCCACACTGGCTAAAATCTCCTGCAAATGCGTTATTAGCTTTTCGATTTCCTCGTATTCTGCTCTCAACTTGTCCTGTTCCAGCCCTGTCAACTGCCTCAAACGCATATCCACTATGGCAGAAGCTTGTACATCAGTCAGACTAAACCGTTCCATTAAGGTATTTCTCGCTTCTTCCGGCGTTTTAGAACCCCTTATGATCCGGATTACTTCATCGATATGATCGCAAGCAATAATCAAACCTTCCAGAATATGAGCCCGTTTTTCAGCTTGTCTCAGTTCAAATTGTGTACGCCGGATCACCACTTCGTGCCGGTGCTCTACAAAATGACGGATCAGATCTTTCAGGTTTAATAATTTAGGACGTCCGTGTACCAATACCACATTATTCACTCCGAAAGAAGTCTGCAGAGCCGTATGTTTTAATAAGGTATTCAATACCACATTGGAAATAGCATCCTTTTTCACATCGATCACAATCCGCATCCCGTTCCGGTCCGATTCGTCATTGACATTCGAAATACCTTCGATTTTCTTTTCGTTAATCAGCTCTGCAATGCGTAAAATCAATTCCAGTTTATTTACCTGATAGGGAATTTCGTGTACAATAATTTTTTCCCGTCCTGTCGGGCTTACTTCTATCGAAGTCTTAGCCCGTACGATAATTCTTCCTCTGCCGGTACGGTAGGACTCCTTTACACCGTTATATCCGTATATGGTACCCCCGGTAGGAAAATCCGGAGCCTTAATGATTTTAATTAATTCTTCGATATCAATATCATGGTTGTCAATATAAGCACAAATGGCATCCACCGCATCATTGATATTATGAGGAGCCATGTTCGTTGCCATGCCGACCGCAATACCGGAAGCTCCGTTAACCAGTAAATTCGGAATTTTAGAAGGCAACACTGTTGGTTCCTTTAAGGATTCATCAAAATTCGGAGCCATATCTACCGTATCCTTCTCCAGATCTGCCAACATTTCTTCAGCAATCTTTTTCATACGGGCTTCGGTATAACGCATAGCAGCCGGACTATCTCCGTCCACTGAACCGAAGTTTCCCTGGCCATCCACCAGAGGATAGCGCAAGGACCAGGGTTGGGCCATACGAACCATGGTCATGTATACGGAACTATCTCCATGGGGATGATATTTCCCCATCACCTCTCCCACAATTCTGGCAGATTTTTTATAAGGTTTATTGGAAGTAACTCCCAATTCATTCATTCCATAAAGTACTCTTCTGTGCACAGGCTTCATTCCGTCCCTCACATCAGGCAATGCACGTGAAACAATCACCGACATTGAATAATCAATGTAGGATGATTTCATTTCTTCCTCTATATTAATCTTAATGATTTTTTCTCCGCCGTTTTCCATCTATTCAAATTTGCAATTAATCGATTATAAAACAATTATTTAGCCCAAAATTCAGGTCATTATTGCTAAAATCCCACAAATGTAATAAAATGAATGAGATTTTTGACAAAAAAGATCGTAAACTTTACACTTATCTTAGAAACACACTTCCATCTTGTCGTATGCCAAATGTATATTTTCCGGCATTTCTTTTGTTACCTCTGCCGCCTTTCCCATCTGATGGCCAATATGAGTGATCCAGGCTTCTTTTACCTGCAATTGTTGCAACACTTCAATGGCTTGCCTTAGAGTAAAATGAGATAAATGACTTTCCTTACGCAAAGCATTGAGCACCATATATTCTACTCCTTTCAATTTTTGCATGGATTCTTCCGGAATGGCATTTGCATCTGTAATGTAGGCAAAATTCCCGATCCGGAATCCCGTTACAGGCAATTTATGATGCATAACCCTTATGGGACATACCTCAATTTCATCAATAAAAAAAGGAGTTTGATCGATAACCCGCACGCTCATTTCCGGTACTCCCGGATAACGGTATTCACTGAAAGCATAGGAATAGTCTTTAAAAACAATCTCTTTCGTACGAATATCCGCATAAATGTCGACAGCTCCATGCTTTACCCAGTTAAAAGCCCTTACATCATCTAATCCCCCTACATGATCTTTATGTCCATGGGTCAACAAAATCGCCCGGATATCCTTTACTCCCGCCCTCAACATTTGATACCGGAAATCGGGACCCGCGTCGATGATAATTTTTTTGCCGTTTATTTCCAGCATAGCCGAACACCGCAATCTTTTGTCTTTAGGATCCTCCGATTTGCAAACGTCACATTCACAAGCAATAACCGGAATTCCTTGTGATGTCCCACTCCCTAATATCGTTAATTTCATAAAAATTTCTGAGTCACAATTCCTTCCACAAAGATACGAAGAATTCGTGAGATTCAGGCAGATTTTGGCGGAATAAAGTAAGTGGTTGGAGACTAAAGGAATTGGGTGTTGAATGACTGTATTCTTCCTTTTTCCAAAAAAGCGGGATATTGAGGAGTTGTGAGGTAATTTTGCTACCTATCCGTTGCCTTTTTTAGTGTCGAACGACATCGAAAATGAAACGTGAAACTACTCTGATTTCGCCTCTGCCATCTCAAAGAACCCTTGTTTGAGAGAATAAAGATACGCAGAATTTTCCGTATATCGGTAAAATATGCCTATTGTTTTCTGTTTCAAGGGGCTGTTTCTATGTTCTGCCATATTTTTCATGCTGACAGGTAACTCTATACCGGTTAATTTTGCAATTAAAAGTATAGAGCTATGAATCAAGAAGATGTAAGGGTTTCGTTCTACCTGAAAAAGAGCGAAGCGGACGAGCAGGGAGAGTGCCCGATTATGGGCAGGTTGAATGTAGGCAAGTATTCCGAGGCGGCCTTCAGCATGAAGATGACGGCTCCGGAATCGGCATGGCTTTCCGGTCGTGCCACGGGGAAGAGCGCAAGGTCAAGGGAAATCAACCGGCAGTTGGACGAGATACGCGCTTCGGCACTCTCCATCTATCAGGACTTGTTTGCCCTTCGGGAGAAAGTATCAGCCGAGGAGGTGAAATGTATCCTTTTGGGCATGGCTTACGGGCAGGAAACTTTGGTGGCGTTCTTCCTCAGTTTCATAAAGAAATTCGAGAAAAAAGTCGGAATCAATCGTGAGGAAAGCACGGCCACATCCTACAAGTATGCTTGTGGCCAACTCATGCAGTTTCTCAACAAGGAATACAACCTTTCGGACATTCCCTTCACGGCATTGGACAGGTCTTTCATAGACAAATATGATCTATACCTGCGGACGGACTGCCAACTGAGTGCGGGAACTATTCTGCTGCTGACCACACAGCTGATGACGGTTATCCGGAAAGCGAAGTCGGCAGGTATCCTGACGTCCAATCCGTTTGCAGGCTATGAGGCGGAACGACCGGCAAGGGAAATAAAGTATCTCACGGAGCATGAACTGGAACGCATCATGTCGACACCGCTCCATAACAGGAAACTCTACCATATCCGTGATCTGTTTCTCTTTTCCTGCTTTACCGGCATTCCATACGGGGATATGTGCCGCTTGTCGGATGAAGACCTCGTGGCTGTCGAGGACGGCACATTGTGGATTAAGACCTCCCGCAAGAAAACAAAAATCAGCTATGAGGTCCCCTTACTGGATATTCCGCTCTATATCCTTGAAAAGTACAGGGATGCCGCACCGGAAGGAAAACTGCTGCCGATGTACAGCAACAGCGAATTGAATAACGCGCTGAAAACCATCGCAGACCTGTGCGGTATCAAGCAACGACTCGTATTCCATCAGGCCCGCCATACCAGCGCGACGACCGTACTTCTGTCGAACGGAGTCCCGCTTGAAACCGTGAGCAAGATATTGGGGCATGAACGGATAAGCACCACCCAGATTTATGCCCATGTGACCGATGATAAAGTAGAGAACGACACCCGTATGCTCGATGCCAAGATTGCCGAGCGGTTCTCGGTTGCCATTTAACCTGTATGTCTAATATTAAACTTATCAGCCATGAACGTAAATAACAACATTCGGAATAAAGAGATAAAGCACCGCAGCACGTTTGCCATCCTGTTCTATATCAACCGCACAAAGGTACGCAAAGATGGAACATGCCAGCTGTTGTGCAAGGTAAGTGTCGATGCCAAATGGGAACAAATAGGCATCAAGGTAGCCGTAAATCCCGCCCTGTGGAATCCGGAAACAGGACGTGCCGACGGCAGAAGCGAAAATGCCATTACCGTGAACCGCGCCATAGTCGACCTGGACAAACAGATCCGTGGACATTACAAGCGTATCAAAAACAGTCTGGGTTTCGTTACAGCGGAATTGATCAAGAATGCCATGCTGGGTATCGGTGAGAAAAAACTGACCTTACTGGCACTGTTTACGGAACATAACGAGGAGTTCAAGAAAAGAATCGGCGTGGACCGGGAGGAAGGGAGTTACGAAAGCTATACCCGTTCCTACAGACACTTGCATGAGTTTATACGGGATAAAAAGAAAACGGAAGATGTCACCCTGAAAAGTCTCGACCAGGATTTTTATGATGATTTCGAGTTGTACCTGCGAAGCAATTGCGGTATGCAGCAGAAAACCGTGCATGAACACTTGTACCGCTTGAAAAAGATGACCAAACGAGCGGTGAGCCAGGGAACATTACGCCGCGACCCTTACGATGAACTGCATCCGGCACTTCCGAAGCGCAAAAGCCGCCATCTGAAATACGAGGACCTGACGAAACTGATGGCGACACAACTCGATAAACCCAACCTGCAACGTGTCCGTGACTGGTTCATTTTTTCGACGTTCACGGGTCTGGCTTATGCCGACCTGAAACGCTTGTCGGAAAAGGATATCATACAGAAGGAGGACGGAAGTCAGTGGATTCGTATCCGGCGAAAAAAAACGGATGTCGCCTCTTATATCCGATTGTTGGATATTCCCTTGCGGATTATAGAGAAGTACAAGCCGGAACGTCGGAGCGACAAGATTTTCAACGTGTATTGTCGCGGATATTTGATTAAACTCACGAAAGAGGTCGGAAAACAATACGGATTCTACATGACTTTCCACAAGGCGAGGCATAATTTCGGAACGCATATCACGCTCTCGTTGGGTATTCCGATAGAAACCGTGAGCCGCATGATGGGACATACCAGCATCACGACTACCCAGATATATGCTGAGGTGAAAAGCCGGAAAGTGGACGAGGACACGAAAGCATTACGTGAAATGTCGGCAAAACGGCCGGTAAACCTCTACGAAGAAGAAGTTATCGCCAAGCCCAAGCGGAAAAGAAAGACTGTGTAAACAAGCGGCAATAAAAATGAGAGGAACAATCCGTATTATCGGGCTGTTCCTCTCGTACTGTTCCGTTGGAACCGCTTGTTCAGATCATAACCATTTCTGTTGTTCGTCAAGGCACTTTCTATGCGCCTCTTCCAGCAGTTGCTGAATTTCCGATTCCTTGTACAGCACCTTGCCTTGTATCAGGTAGTAAGGCAGGATGCGCAATGACCGGTATTCCTGCAAGGTGCGGCGGCTGATACGCAGGAGTTTTGCCAGTTCCACATCATTCATGAAACGTTCGCCGTTGAACGAGCGTTGACAGTTCGGTTCCATTTTCTTCAGTGCCCTGCCGGTATTCTCCAGACGGCGGAGAAGGTCGGCTACACGCGGGTCTTGCTTGTCAATGAAATAATGGTTCATAGTTTCTTTGAATTAGCATGATAATACGACTGTAATACTTTCTCCACGTCTTCAGGCTTGTAGAACAGCTTGTTCTTGATCCTGCCGAAAGGCAGTAATCCTTTGGCCCGGTACTCCTGTAGGGTACGCTTCGATATGCCAAGAATGTCGCATACCTCCTGGTTGTCCAGCCATTTTTTCAAGCCGAGGTCTTCCTGCCGTTTACATAGTATGTCGGCCTTTTCCTCGATGGTTTTCACACGCGTCATGAGCGCGTCGAAAGTCCGGATGTCCATACTGATAATTTCCATTGCAATTCTTCATTTTAATTTGTTAAACATTGATTCTGTTTCGCTCCATTTCCGCGAGGGAGAGCCTGCCTTTCCGGTTCAGAAATTCCTTGACCTCGGATGATTTGTAATAGGTACGCCCGTCTATCATGTAGTAAGTCACGAGTTTTTTCTGGCGGTACCGTGCAAGGGTACGTTTCGTGATACCGAGCAACTCGCACATGTCCTGGTTATCCAGCAGCTTGTCGCCGTCAAGGGCAGAGGTCTGCCGGTTCATGCGGCTCAGCTTGTCTTCAATCTTGTCGAACCGTTCCATGATTTGGTGAAGCATCATCTGGAACGTCTCACGGTCTATCTGTATCATAATATGATCTGTCTTTTGAGTGTAAATAATGACTGATTACACCTTGTCGCGCAACAGGTTATACTATGATATAGGGCTAATGGCATACCAATGACCCTGCATTTCACGGAATAACACAGGCATTCCGCTGAAATACAGCGAAATAAAAATTATCAGAGGAAAGTTGAAATGAAAAAACGGTCTTGCAAAATGCAAGGATTCCCGCAATGTGCAAGTTACATCTTGCGAGGGTTGCGATAAATCAACCGGCAGATACCGTTGGAAAAGGTAGTGGCTTCATGCAACCGCCATTGCAGAGTAGGAAGAATGTTTTGTATGGAAGTTCCCCCGCCGGAGGAAATGGGAAGCAGGTAAACGATCAGTTCGTCCACGAGGTTGTAAAGGGAAAGCCCTCGGAGCAGTTCCAACGATTCGGAATCGGAAACTTCGGCCAAATAGGTAAAGGTATTGCCTTTGCCGTCTTTTTCGCAAAGCAGGTCCAAAATGGAATGGGGTAAAATCCTTGCGTCACAGCGTTCCCGCCAATGGGCAAAACCTTTCCTGTGGTTCATTACCCATCGCATCGACATATCGGCGGCATCCGGCAGAAAGCCGTCCAGTGTCATAGCCGTTACTGCTTGGATTTTTGGCATATACCCCGGTTTTTAATTTTACTCTCAACCGGAAGCCGTCAAAAAAAAGAAGCGTGCAAACACGCTACTTCTAATGGAGGCTCTGGAATGCCTTAACAGGAATAGGTGAATGCACGCTATGCGTAGGCATAGCATAAGCAATCACGCAATAGTTCCTGTTAATGTTAATTTACCAGATTCCCATTAGAAACGCCTTGCGGTCTTATGTTATATATCGTCGGCAACTGCCCTATTGACAGTAAGCCGATTTTTCTCTATTTAATTGCAAAATTACATATATTCAGCGATATTTCCATTAATTACAGTTATCAATTTCACTTCAGCCCGTATTTCTTCATTTTCCGGTACAGCGTTGCCGGATTGATATTCAGCATCGCCGCGGCTTGTTCCCGGTGTCCGTTGCAAACCTTCAGAGCATTGATAATGCTCTCTTTCTCCATCGATTCATCTCTCAGGGGCAGGACGGTACGTGAAGGGGCATCGTCATTTACGCATGGACGGATTTCCATATCCAACGCTTCCATATTCAGCATCGGCGTTTCCGTGACCAGTACGGCACGTTTGATTCGGTTCTGCAACTCCCGCACGTTGCCCGGCCAGTGATAGGCGAGCATCCTGCGCCTGGCATCGTCCGTAAAGCCTTGCGTTTCCCGTTTCAGTTCTTTGGAATGACGTTCACGGAAAAATTCGGCCAGCGGCAGGATGTCTTCCGGACACTCTGCCAACGACGGCTGCCGAATCTCGAACTCGTTCAGCCGGTGGTAGAGGTCTTCCCTGAAACGTCCCTCCCGGATGGTCAGTTGCATATCCTCGTTCGTGGCGGCAATTATCCGCACATCGGCTGTCCGTTCCCTGCCGCCTACCGGAGCATAGGTATTCTCCTGCAATACCCGCAGGAGCAAGGACTGTATCTCGTAGGACATCGTCCCTATTTCGTCCAGAAACAGCGTGCCGCCTTTCGCCATGTCGAAATATCCGGTCTTGGCGCTGTCGGCACCGGTAAACGACCCTTTCTCGTGCCCGAAGAAGAGCGAGGCGGCCAGTTCACGCGGTAACGCCCCGCAGTTTATCGCGACGAACGGCATATTCCAGCGTTCGCTGTTGTTATGGATGGTTTGTGCTATCGATTCTTTGCCGGTTCCGTTGGCACCGAGAATCATTACCGACATATCGGACGGAGCAACCAGCCTGGCAAACTTTTCCGCTTGCAGAATCCTGGGGCTTGTTCGGTGAAACAGCTCCTTCTCTTTCCTGCGCACCGTAGCCACCGGGCGGAACACATCTTCCGCCAACTCCAGCAGATGCTCCCGGTGTACCGGTTTGGGCAGGTAATCCCTGGCTCCGAGCTTGATGGTACGCACCACATCCGAAACGGAAACATATTCCGTGGTCAGGATGAACGGGATGTCCTTCCTTTCCTTGCGCAACCATTCCAGCAGGGAAATGCCGTCCCCTTCAGGTAACCGCACATCCGACAATATCAGGTCGAACTGCGTTCTGCGTATCAACGAGCGTGCTATCGTCTCGTTCATGGCCGTCACGGCATCATAACCGGCCTGTGAGAGCCAGTCTTTCTGCATCTGTGACAGACCTACATTGTCTTCAACTATCAGTATTTTCCGTTTCATTCGTCACTCTTTTTATCTCGGCTTCCGCCACTTTAATCAGTATGGCGGCGTAATCCATAATCTGCCGGGTATGTTCATTCAATATCTTATCGTTTATAGTCTCGTTTTTCAGTAAAGCGCGATAAGCCGACAAGGCTTCTTCCATTTGCAGTAATTCCCACATCGGTTGCATCCGGTGGGTGATTTCACGCAATTTCTGCCTGTCACCGTTTTTCATTGCCGTACCGAGTTCCTCCCGGTCTTTTTCTGACTGGGATATAAAGGAAAGAAGCGTTTTTGATTTGTCGCTGACTTCAGAGAGTATCAGACTGAAATCGACGCTATGGGTCTCTTCCTGCCGGTTTCTTCTTATCGTTGAAAGCAGGCTGAGCAACTCGGAGGAAGAGAAAGGCTTGTAGATATAGTCTGTAAATCCGGCATGGAGAAATGCCTCCTTGTCACTGTCACCGCGTGCTGTCATGGCCACAACAGGTATGGTACGGGAGTTCCCGATATTTGAGTTCCGCAACAGAGTCAGCAGATCGAAGCCGTTGGTGCCCGGCATTTGGATGTCGGACAGCAGCAAGTCATAATCCTTGCCCCGCATTGCCTTTACGACCTCTTTGGAGGTGGCACAGGTTGTACAGTTCATTCCGTTACGCTCCAGCATCTCCTTTATCACATCCAGCAACATGGTGTCATCATCAATGACAAGTACATTTTGGGGCAGGTGCACCGGGTGTGGGATTATCCGGTTCTCGCTTTCTATCGGTTCATCCGTCATCTTCATGGGAAGTGTCACGCGGAAAGTACTGCCTTGGTCTATACTGCTTGTCACATTGATGGTTCCGCCAAGCAGGTTGACAAGTCCTTTCGTGATTGGCAGCCCCAATCCGAATCCATGGGCGTTGGCCACTGAACTCAAACGTTCGAACGGACGGAAGATACGGGAGAGCGTCTCCTCACTCATACCAATACCGGTATCTTTGACTTCTAACAGCAGCTCTCCTTCATGATAACAGGCATTCAGACTGATTGTACCGGCTTCCGTGAATTTGACTGCATTGCTGAGCAGGTTGTCTATAATCTGCTCGATACGGTCCACATCGCCGTAAAGTTTGACATCGGTATCCTTGAAATCGTGACAGAACAGGATTCCCTTGTTATTGACCACGTGGGAGAATCCGAAAACGGTACGTTCCAACAAGTCTTTAAGGCTGAACGGCACATCGTTGCGGGTTTCTTTGGCCTCGTTCAGACGGTACACGTCCAGCAGGTTGTTGAGCAAGTGTACCACGTGTTTACATACAATTCGGATGTTGTTCATGTGATTGTTCCTGCGTTTCTTTTCACGAGTATCCATAGCCAGTTCGGCACTCCCGCTGATGATGTTCAGCGGGGCGCGGATGTCATGGGAAATGGTCAGGATAATATTCTTCCGCATTTCCAGCAACGCATAGTTCTGTTCTATCGTTTCTTCCAGGCGTTTCCTGTTCCTTGCCTTAATCTTGATATCCCGTTGTATGATAAGATACAAGACAAACAACAGGATTATGGAGAAGATTATCAGGCCGGTTATTACAAGGGTGGAATGCTCGTATGAATCCTTCAAACGGACTTCTTTGTTCCGGAGGGCGGACAATGCCTGCTCATCCAGGCTTGTGATTAACGTGCGCAACTTACCGTTGAGTTCACGGTTATGCAACCGCAGACTGTCCGTATAGGTCTCGATGTTTCTTCTGCGTTCTTCCTGCAAGGAAATAAGCTCGTTCCCCCGTGCTCTCACTTTGGTATTAGCGGATGGCAATTGTACGGTTTCCTTGCCTCCGAATAATCCGGCTATCCCTTTTTTCTTGCGGGTGACAGTACGGGAGGTATTTGCTTGTGATGTGACAAGTGAATATTGGCCGGCCAGCAGGCTGTCGATTTGTTTTTGTTGCCGGAAAATCTCTTTCATCCGCAACAGATGTTCCTCTTTGTTGAGCAGTAGGGAACGGAGGGAATCCACTTGTTCCGGACGTACAAATTCCTTGCATTGTTCACGTAAAATTTGCAGCAGGGAATCCGCCTTCAGACGACGTGTACGGTATAACTCACAATCTTTATCTGTCCACGTCATGACGGATTCCCCGAAAGTAGCAAGCACGGTGATATGGCGATGGGTAGTGCTGATATTGCTTTGTGTCTGGAATATGGTTATCGACTCCTGCTCTATCTCCGCCACACGTTTACGCTCGTGTAAAACGATGGCGACCATACTACCGATAATCGCCATTAGAAGAAAATATCCTATGAATATCTTATGCTGCAATAGTAATTTCATTAGCTTTTGAGTCTTTATTATATACTATTGAGCCTTTACGATTCCGCTCAGCGGGTCGAACCGCATGGCTTGGTTGCTGAACAGCCGTTCGATATAACCGCTCCGGCGCATCTCCTCTGTTGGCATACAATGAAGTCCGGGGGTGTCTATGAGGGCTATTCTGTCGCTCAGGGAGAGGGCTATGTCGAGTTCGTGGGTGGAAAACAGGATGCACTTTCCTTCGTTATGGGCCAGCCGGGCGAGCAGCGAACAGAGTTCGTAACGGTTGGGCATGTCGAGGAACGAGGTAGGCTCGTCCAGCAGGATGATGGGTGTGGACTGTGCCAATGCGCGGGCAATCATGATGCGCTGGCACTCGCCGTCCGACATCCTGTCCATCGTGCGTTCCGCATAGTCCTCCATGCCTACCGAGGCGAGCGACCGCATAACGATCTCCGTGTCGGCCTTCTGCATCCTTCCTATCCAATTGGTATAGGGTGCGCGGCCGATAGCCACGACGTCCTCGCATTTGAGGTTGGCGATGCGAGTGCGCTCGGTCGTGACGAATGCCAGTGTTCTTGCCCTCTCTGCAACCCGCATATCGGCGGCGTTATGCCCGTCGAGCAGGATTCGACCGGCATAACGGCGGTTCAGTCCGGCGATGGCGCGGAGCAGCGTCGATTTGCCCGTGCCGTTGCGCCCGATAAGGGCTGTCAGTTTGCCTTTTTCTATGGTGGTTTCCACCTCGCAGAGCAAAGTTCGCTCGCCGTAGCCTATGGAAAAATCGTGTAACTCTATCATGCTGTAACGGATTTGTTGCGCAAGACCACCCACACCACAATGGGGATTCCCAGCAATGCGGTGATGGCGTTGATCGGCAGGGTGAACAGTTTGGAAACGAGGTCGCAAAGCAGCAGCACGGAAGCACCCGAAAGAACGGTTCCCGGCACGAGCACCCGATGGTCACTGTTGCGGAACAGCATCCGCGTGACGTGGGGCATGGCCAGCCCGATGAAACCTATCGGACCGCAAAAGGCGGTCACAGTGCCGGCTAGCAACGTCGTGGAGAGGAACAGCAGTCCGCGTGAGCGACGGACGTTCAGCCCCATCGTCACGGCATACTCCTCGCCGAACAGCAGCAGGTTGAGCGGCTTGATCGTCACCACCGCCAACAACAGTCCGGTGACAATCGACGGGATAAGCACTGTAAGCTGGTTGAGGGTCACATCGCCGAGCGACCCCATCGTCCAGACGACGAACATTTTCAAGGATTCATCGTTGGCAACATACTGCAATATTTGGACGACCGCACCGATTCCCGACGAGAACATCATGCCGAGAATCAGAATTACCATGATATCCTTGATGCGGTGTCCGACGGCGGCGATGACAACCAACACGATTGCCGCTCCGAGCCATGCCGCCCCAGCGATGCCTATCGACGAGCCGACACCGGCAAGTACGACGAGTGCCACGCCGAGGCTCGCGCCCGAACTGATGCCGAGCACGTAAGGCCCGGCAAGGGGATTGCGGAAGAGGGTCTGCATCTGAAGACCGCTGACCGACAGGGCGGCTCCGGCCAGCAACGCGACCACCGCCTTAATCAGTCGGATATTCAGTATGATTTTCGCCGTCGCTCGCGGACAATCGCCACCCGTCAGGGCCGCCCAAACATCGCCGAGCGGCACGGCGACAGCCCCCACCGCCAAATCCAGCAGAAACAGGAAGAGGGTGAGGGCAACCAGTGCGGTAAATAATAGGACGGAACGGGAGCGCATTTATTTCAATTGCTTGTAATAGACGAAATCTTCTGCGACCAGTTCGGGGTGGAATATCTTTACGAGGTCTCGTAGCACGAGGTCGGGATTCACCACGGCCGACTCGTAGTAGTCGTTGCCGCCGGCGGCATTCGTGCGGGCGTTGTTGTTATAGACGTATCCGTTGCGGAAGCACCGGGTGTCGGTGAACTTCGGGCAGGCGGCTCGCAGTTCGTCGAGCGTGTTCGCCATACCCACATGCAGCCACATATCGACTTGCGAGGCCAGCAGATACGCCTCTTCGAGGTCGATGGGCGCAGAAGCGTTTCCCGTGTTCTTCTTGTAGATGTAATCGCCTCCGGCATCTTTGATCAACCGGGCGACATAGCTTTCGGTCGAGGGCATGAACCAATTGTCGCCGTAAGGCGTGTTGAGCATCACTGAAGGGGCATCGATGGCTGCATCGGTTACTCGCTTTTTCAAAGCGTTATAGCGAACCGGGATATCGGCAAACACTTTCTCTCCCTCTGTCCGTTTCCCTGTAACCTCCGCTAATGCCACCAGCCATTCGGCCTTGCCCAACGGAGACTCTTCCAGGTAATCGCCAACATACATGAACGGGATGTTCAGTTCTTTCAGTTTTCCCTCCATCGAGCTCGCGCCGTTCACGCCGTAAAGCAGCACGAGGTCGGGGTCGAGCGAGAGCAGCAGTTCGTAATTGATGTTCCCTTCGTAGCCCACGTCGCCGACGCTGTCACGACGAGCCTGAATATCGGGATTGGAAATGTAGTCGATACCCGATACGCCAACGACGCAACGGTCTTCGTCAATAGCATCGAGCATGGCGATATGGGTAGAGGACATGCAGATGATGTGCTCGGCATCTTTTCCGAGCACCTGACCTGTGAAATCTTCGGGTACGCTTTCTCCGTCACGGGCGATGAACAGGTATGTGGTAATGCTGTCAGCTCCCTGCCAAGGGTTCGTGACGGTAACCAATACGCTCTTTTTACCGTCTGCACCTTTTATGTCAAACTCCGAAGCGTATTCGGGTGTATAGACCGCTCGGTTGAAATCGGCAAGTTTGGAACTCTTATCATGGCAGCCTGTGAATGTCAGTACAAGCAGCAATATCAGGCTCAGATTTTTCAATGCTTTCATATCGTTACAAATTTGTGTTTACGGACTTTTTCTTGTTTTTCCCGAACTTCGGGGTGATACCGATGAACAGCTCGAAGTTGATGCCGGGCATGGGGCGCGAGAGTACCGAGAGGTAATCTTCATTGAAAAGGTTGTTGACAGCGAATTTCAATTGCACGTCCACCGGTTTGAAAAAGAGGTTTTTCTCCAAGGAGACGTTGCTCATGAAATATTCGGGCAGGTGTCCTGTCAATGTGTAGTCGTTGCTCGACATGGTGAAACGCTCCGAGTAGAACGTCCACTTGTAAAGGAACGCCCACGACCGCCACGACAACCGTCCTGTCAGCGAGGCGGAATGCTCCGGCACGTAGGGTAACTGTTTGCCCACCGACTGGTCAGCAGGTGACATTTTCTCGCCCTCGTTGATAGAGGGTGTCCACGAATAGGAACCGTTCAGGTCAATGAGCCAATCCTTTGCCGGCTGCACGGCCAGGTTCGCCTTGACCTCGATGCCGTAGGCGTGTACCTTCTTCACGTTGCGGGGCGAAAAGAATCCTTTGGTGGTGGGCAGCCAGATAATCCAGTCGTCGATGTAGGAATCGAACCAGTTCACGCCGCCGTTCAACTTATAGACATTTTCTTTGCCGACCTCGAAACTTACACCTGCATCGTAGCTGAAACCATGCTCGTTTCTCAGATTGGGATTGCCACCGGGCAGGAAATAGAGGTCATTCAGCGTCGGGAAACGGTAATTGCGTGAAACAGAAGCTTTGAGCATCACATTCCCTTTCGGAGAAATGATGCCGTCAATAAAAAAAGCCGGTATAAGCGGAGCCCACTCGAAACCGTACATTTCTTCTCGCAACACAACCGACATGCCAAGCCGGTCTATCGGTTGCCACTTGGCAGATACGGAGCCTGAAAGTTCCACGCGTCCTTTGTCATAGCCCACGATGGCTTTGCCTCCGTCCTGCAAGATGATATTCTTGTCCTCACTGCGTACCAAATGCTGGTGAGCCGATACGTTAGCGGTGAAAAACCAACGTTTTGTCGGACTGTATTCACCTTCAGCTTGCCCGTAGAACGTATTTACCTTGCTGCGGGAACGGGTCATCGACGCCCAGTTATCAGGTGCGACCTCACGCTTGTAGTCGTAGGCCATCCATGTGTGTATGTAACCGCCTTTCACGCCGAGTTTCCAGTTGCTTTTGATATGATCCCACGAAAGGACACTGCGGAAAGTCTGTTCCCGCTGGCGGTTCTCGAAGTCGGTTGCATCTCCGTAGTCGGTCGTCAACATCGGAAGTTCCCGGTTGGAATTGATATACCATGCGTTCAGGCCTAATTTGTCGCCTTTGCGGGTGTTGTAATAGACCTCTTGAAGCAGGTGCAGGTCCTTGAACGCCCCGGAGCGGTTGCGCTCTTTAGGATGATACTGCCCGATGATGTTCTTGTCCTCGTCGTAGATGTTTATCTTCTTGTCGTGGTTGGTGTACTTGTAATCGTTAGGCGAGGAAGAATAGACCGCACGAGTGGAGACGTGCCACCTCTCGCTGCCATAGGTGAAGCGGGCGAACTCGTCGAATGTCCGGAACGATCCGATGCCCTGCACGTATTGGGCGTTGAACCCTTCGGCAACGGTGGGGGTGGTACCAAGCTTAACCAGACCGCCCAGTCCGCCGCCCGTTTCGTTCACCGATGAAGTACCGTGCAGCAGCGATGCGTTGTCTATGAAGTAGGACGGAATGGTGGAGAAGTCCGTCATGCCGAGCATGGGGTTGTTGATGCGCATGCCGTTCCATGTCACCTGCGTGTGTGAAGGCGACGTTCCTCGGAATGCGACGGTCGAGAGCGTGGCGCGTCCGTAGCTCTTGACGAATACGGACGAGTTGAACGTCAAGATGTCGGCCATCGAGAGGGCGATGTTCTCTTTCAGTGCGAGCGAATCGAACTTCGTCTTCTGCACGCCGATTTCTTTCATCGGCCGATGGCCGACGACCGTGACTTCCGGTATGGTAAGATGCCAGGTCGACCGCTTTTTGCTTTCCGTCTGCTGCGCAAAGAGTGCCGTGGGGAGACATGCCGCCAAAGCGAATAACAGATATAGTCTTTTCATATTGCCTCCTTTCTTATTTCCAACAGAATGCACCGGGAATAATCCCGACATAAAATTCATCTATCAATTTCCCTTCGGGCGAGTAGCGGTAAATCATGCCCTGCTGCTGGTAGTCGATGGCATCGGCGATGTATACTTCCCCGTTGGCGGGGTTTACCGTCAGTCCGTAATAAATCGTGCCGCTGTATTCGAGGAACGGACGCACCGGCACATGGCTAGCTGTCACGTCCATACTCCAAATGGCCTTGTTGATCCAGTAGAGTTTGTCCCTGTCACCGTTGAGCTGCACCTCCGAGGGCCAGTCGCCCAACTTGAACTTGAACTGCTTCTCCACCGTGAATGTCCCGGCGTCGATGCGGTAGAGCGACGGGGCTTCGTAACCGTAGGGGCTGCCCTCATAACCGCCGTCAGTCACCGTCCACATCTTGTTGTACTTGTCCATGACCAGCGATGTCGGTTGTATGCCGACCTTCAGTTCATCGACCACTTGGTCGGTTTCGGTGTCGATTTTGATGATGCGGTTTTGGTAGCTCCAGCAGTTGCAATAGACGTATTTGCCGTATTGCACCATCTGTTCGGTGGAGCCACTCTCCATCGTCATGTCCGGCACTTGAATGTAGCCGGTAATTTCATATTTCTTCGGGTTGATGATGAAGATGCGGTTGTCCCACAGTTGGGTGACGTAGGCTTTTTCGTCGCTCAGGAAATGGATGTAGCGCGGGGAGGTCAGATTCTCGATGCGTCCTACCTCCTTGA
>JZRM01000239.1:0-22628 GCA_000963415.1 Blastocystis sp. subtype 6 | reverse complement strand
CCTGGATTAAGCAGGGGTGTGCAATGAAGTGGTATATTCGTTCGTTGTTTGTTCAACAAGAATGGTATTTGTAAAGAATAATCTCCAGAAGGAGGAGAAGAGTTGACACAATAAGAACAAGGAAGGAAAAGAAAAACACGAAAGAACTATCCTCCTCGTTTCCTGAAGGAACTGAAGTGAAAATAGGAGCAGAATGGGTCAGAAGAAGAGTCGTGTCATTTTTCACAAAAAGAGGGGGAATGAAGATGGATCGGTGATATGTCTCATCCGCATCTCTAGGAAGTACGTATCTCAGATGAATCGGTAGAATGAGATCGAGCGGAGCTTTCTGTCCTATCTGTACAATGACAGCTCCATATTCATGAAATGGTGCTTCGACATCGATTGGAAATGGAATAGTCTGTATAGAATCTCCAAAGAGTTCAAAGAGCTCGTCCGCGTCTACATAGACTCCTTGAGGCAGAAATAGGTTGAGAGATGAGCAATTACTCCGGATGTGGAGCTGATTGTGAAATCCCTTTCTTTCGGGGTAAACAAGCTCCATCTGTGTAAAACATTCTACAAGGAAATCTTTACTTTCAGTAACCGGGCGATTCCTGGAGTAAGATAGATGAACTGGCTTTGTCGAGTTTGATAGGATCCAGTTTGACGACAGAAATGTTCCTTGCATGCTGTGTGGTTCCTTTTTCACACACAGTTCTTTGACATTGATTAAGTTTGACAGTTCAATCTTATACTCTTGTTGGAGAATCCTAGAGAGGAGCACGTTGAATGTTGCACTGATAGGAAACCCAGTTTCCTGTGTAATATGTAGAAGTAGGAGATGGGAGGTGGGAATTGACATGAACTCGAAAGAAATCAATTGGCTAGAAAGAGTAGTATTCACCAAATCAGAAATGTGAGAAGGATCGGAGAGTTGCTCACACATTGTCAATTCACTCATGATTGTTAATAGCAGTACAGTCTTTATCATTGGAAGAGTCCAGTATAGTCAAGTAGGAATATCAAAAAAACAGATAATAAAAACTTATTCACTAACACTAGTATGTCGAGACCGTTCTCTCCCAATAATGCTGTTCGATCTTGAACGAGACGATGAAATGCTCCCTGTACGAAGTCGTGTTGATGCATCATCCAGAGCCACTCCTCCTATAAAGGTGGGTTGTGTCACCATGGGTTCATAGGGTTCCGAAAGGTTATTCAGCGCTTTCTCCATCCCGTTGACGACAGAGATCAGTCCCTTCATCTTCTTCTCTCCCTACACCTCATCCGCGTCACCCGCACTCACCTCCATCACCTTCTTCTGAGCAAGTTGGTTCGGCGTGGCGGGAGAAAGAGGCTCCGATGCTGGAGACGGTTTGACAGCGCTGGGAGTCAGAGAGAAGGTCTGCAGCTGCTTGTTCACCTCCTCCATGTCTTCACGGATGTCCATCGGATGAGGTCTAGTTATCATAACAAGATGGAGGGAAAACCCTAGAGCAGGAGTCGCAGAAGCACTGCGAGCCTGCTGAAGGAGCTCGACACTCTCACGAATCGTCTTCAGAAGGACTTGTGTGTCGTCTCGAAGTCGTGTTCGGAGCTCTCTACGAATAGAAGGAAAAAGAAACAAGATACGCTTTCTCTCGATGGATTGCCTGAATCTGGCGCTGCAGACGATTCACCATGCATTCCTGCTCGTACTCTAATTTCTGTTCCAATGCCACTTTTTCCTTTTGCAGCTAGACATCAAAAGAGGAAAACGAAAGGACTTCGTCTAGTCGTTTTAGAAATGTATTCGTAATATGGTCTTCTTCTGCACTCGCTTGCTGTTGTAGTTCCGCCTTTTCTTCTTGCAGCTCGTTCATTCTCCGCATTAACTAGATATTCGGATTCTATATAGTAGAAACGTACCTTCATGGTAATTGCTTCCTCTTCCTCCTCGGATTTTTTACTCTACTAGTAAACAAGTAGAATCAGAGGATACAAGGTCAGTAATTCTCTGTTTTAATTCTATTACTTTTTGCTCCAATGCACGAGACCTGGATCTCTCGGCAGCGAGTTCTGCCTAGATGCCTTACACAGACAGGGTAAATTCTACTTCGAGCTCCTTGATACGTTTGTCTGTATCGTTCTGTGTTTCCACTTCCATAATCTATACCAATTTAACGTCTTTCGACGAAGTATCTAAAGATGATTGGTTGAACGATTTTTTCCAAAAACCACTTCAACAAACAAGACAGAGGTAAACAAATTTACACCGCAGAAGAATTTGGCTCAGTGCGTACCTCGTTCGCCAATTTACTTAACTTCAATTTCGACTCTCTATATGATGGTTTGATCTCCAAAGACTGCGATTAACTCCACCCCCATGTCCTACCTTCAAGTAGCACCTCTTCGCGTTCTCCAAGTCATTCTTGTATTCGTAGCACATTCCCATATTGTGCCAAGTCACATGATGATCCGCACAGTTCTCGTTCGAGTCGGCAAACAAGGAGATGGCAGTGTCATACTCCTACACCTCACAGAGCAGCCATTCCCCTGCCTTGATTCCCATGTGGATGCGAGCCAGCTCGAAGCACACATCGTACGTCGATTTGATCGGGTAATATTGACTTCGAACCCCGTTCAGATCGTACAGAATGTCCTTCCGCGTGGCCACAGAGGACCCGGCATATCCTCCTCTCTCGATGAGCACCTGTTTGAACTTCATGAACACATCCGTGTCGAAGTGGGCTAGTCGCAGAACAGAGATGACCGAAGCCACCGAGGGCGAGGGACTGCTCTCCTCCTTCAGACACTTCTGTGTGACGTTGAACGACTCCGGGACGAACGTCGAGAACTCGTGGTGGATCATCCATCGCATCGTGGGAAGGATCTCCGGACTGATTCCCATCACGTAGACAGAGTTCTACATCGCACCCACCCCTCGCATCTACAGCGAATCCCTCCAGATAGGGAGATTTGTACACGACGCCCGCATGACTCTCCACAAAGCGATCCAACGCGTGGAAGTTCGTAGGCATCGAGAAGGAGCCGTGGACACTGATATATGGGTTACGGGGCGCAGCCACTCGCTCGATGTCTCTGAATCCCTGCATGGCAACAAAAGGCCAACACTACCACATCGCCAGAAAGGACGATTAACCGCGATTGCGAGATTCGAAGCAGATCCGTGAAGAGCGAGATGGCGGCGACAGGGATGAGCACAGTGCCGTTCTGAGAGAGAGAGAGGAAGGGAATGGCTACATTGATGGCCTGACGATAGAGCTGAATCGACTGTTGCAATGAGGGGTCGTAGGACTGCAGAACAGAGTCGGGGAGGTCGGTGAAAGACCATGTGAACTGCATCCGAGGGATGAGATTGGCAGAGTCTGCAGAGTCCGGACAGGACAGAGAGAGAAGCCCGTGCTGAAGAGAGCCGTTTTCGATGCGAATGACATCATTGCGGAGGTTGCTGAAGACGTAGTTCGCAATGACGAAGAGAGGGTTCGCAACAGTCGATTCGGTCAACTCCACATTCGAGAGCTCCAGCTTGATCTGCAGGTCAGATGGAGGGAAAAGAAACACAGATGGGATATTCTCACAGTCCACTATGGCGAAGTCGACCACTCCCTGAGAGACAAAATCGCTGAACCATTTATGTTCCTTCATCCGCAGGATCGACTCTGAGGTGTAATCTGTGATAACGTAGCTACATGAAACGCAAGACAAAAAGGTACACGAATGGCTTTGAGACGCCTTTAGGGAAGAAGTGCTTCATCGACATCAGCTTTTTCAGAATTAAGTAACCCAAGCGACCCTGGCCTGCACCAACTTCCACCACATACACAGGCTGAGAAGGATCTGCACCACTCGTTCGATACCAGTCATTTACAAACTTAATAATCAAATTAGCATAACTCTACACAATGAGCACATCTCGCTCAAAATAAAATACACTAGCAATGTAGCTGCTGTTTGAAATAAATGTAGGAGTCTCAGGATTCGTGTTAAACACTGCATTGTTTCGTTTATAGTAATCACGCAGATATGTCCAAATTCTTGAGTCCATTAATGGAACTTTCTCCTCGATCATTGGAACTTCCGTATCTACCGGAGGTCCGTCCTGAATCGTTGGTTCAGCTTGAACAGGCTCCTGGATGATAAGAGACATGCAAATATGTCCGTACAGCAGTTGAACAATCCAAAATATTTCCCATTTCTATACAAGATTACTTTTTTATGAAGAGTCTTAATTAGTATTTCGTGATCTATCTCAGCCTCTAGATCTCTATTTGAGTCTATGGAAACCATTTGGTCCGTGTATTATCTCCCATACTATAGAGATGTATAATCAAAACGACAGGCATCAGGAACATCTATACACCTTCGACCGATGTTATGTATAAAAAGGACAACAGAAAAACATAACTTTCAAAAAAAAGGTACGGAGGAATAACTGCCCAATGATTTGGGATAATATATTGACAATTTGACCCTATATTTTGACAAGAGCCATCTGCATTTTGACAAGCAGAACACTTTTGATAAATATTTTTTATTCTATGAATCCCTTTGATAAAACTCCTAAAAATACCGACACCAAGAGTGAAACCCAAGCTAACGGTGGCGATGACACAAAGGAGCAGGCCACTCCTGCCCTCATTCCTGACTACGGCATAATTGTCCAGCACTGGGACTCGTCACGCAAGTTCAGAGAGAACTCTTATATCCGCTTTTTACGTGTTTGTTTCACTGATTGTATTCTTACGATTAGATTGCTTATTTAGGACAACTTCCACGTACTATAGTATACCGTGCGCAACTGGTACTTGATTATGTCCTGTCAACATACACCGTCCAAGATAGATACCTCCTCATTCTCCCCAAAATGTGCCTCTACACCATCATAAACACTTATAGAAATAGAGGATATAAGATCAACCAAGTTTGTAACTATGTAAAGTTCTGATGAACTCCCTTACTTCTAGAAATCAATAGTTCTAGAGGCAAAGATGGACTTGAGTGAGCCGCAAGAATGGGTAGATCAATGCCTACAAGTCATCTCAGCAGTGGGACAAGAAGCTATAGACGGTGATTGTCCTTATACCATTATGCACAAGATGCTTGCTAATATCTACTCACAACAGTTTGAACACAAAACGCAACTGATTCTGGATTGGATTATTATATGTCTCTACCATCATTTTCTATGACTTGTAGGGCGCCAATCTATATCCTTATCAGCGAAAACCATGGCCTTTTATTCCATACAAGTCTTAATGGAACATCTACGTGGAACAAAATACTACCGACCTTTAGTGGCGAACTTCACTATTGATTCTCGCGAAAGCTGCCTCTGTCTTCATCTTATCTCTTTATCCTTTCCGCCTCTTAGACAAACGTGCAAAGCGATTTCTAGGAAGCTGCTAGGGACTAGAAAGAAGGGTGGTGCAGATTTTGGACAAAACAAGCCTTCTTCGCACAGCAAGAGAGAATGACTTCTCTTATTCCTTATTTTACTGATCACCACCGATTTATTTATGTTGTTTGAAACCAACATATGTGTGTTTGTTTAAAATTATTTTCATGAGCAGTCCGTACTTGGTCAATGGAATATATCCATCTCAAATTAGCTATTACACGTTGCCTACATCCTACTATGCAGACAATGGAATGGCAATTCCTGGAAATGGCGCCTTAACGTATCAGGTTCAGCCGAACTATTTAGCGCATCCTACTACGATCGCTCCTTCGTACAAGGAGGTTAAGGAGGGATTAGGTTCGAAACTTGACAATTTGAGCAGGAAAGAGAAGAGGAAGTTAATCAAGAATAAAAGGAAACGGATGAAGCGTCAGCTGTTATCAACGATCGAACCTACAGTGGTAATTCTTCGTGTTGTTTCTGATCGATAGACAGAAGCTGTAGACTCTCCAGAGGAAGATCCTGTCCTCCATGCCAAGCAGCAACGGTTGTGGGAGGAGAGGAACCAGATGATGGATGTATGGTTTATTTGATGGGTTCAAACATAGGAAGACAACTATTCCAAGGAGTTGCAGGCCCATTTCCGCTGGAAGCGTCGTGTGGCTGAAGATAAAGAAAGAGCCTATTTAAAAGCGATTGCGTAGCAAAAACGATCCGTTACGACTCTAGAAAAGCCGTCGCAGAGCGTGACGCGGGCAAGTTGCCATCTTCAGAATCGAGCTCCGCCCCTCGCGTGGAGTCGAAAGCAGTACTTCTCTCGATTGCTTTTTTTCCAGAAAGTGGAAAACTGCCTCTCCTATCTGCGGACTGGCTGCTGTCGCTTCGGAAGTCGCTGTAAACTCGTGCATCTCGTTCCTGGAAAGAGCCGAGGTGTCCTCATTCATGTTGCTTCGATTCTATTGGTTCATCATAGAACATGTTCCGATTACCTGGAGAGGACGTGGAGGATGACGCCTATTCATACCGCGATGTTTGCTTTTGTTTCCTCTCGACACTAGAATACAGAAGAAGAAAATCGACAGTACTTTGAGGAGTTCTGGGAAGATGTCGTGTCAGGGTTACAGAAATACGGTTCTTTGCGATATTGTCTTGTTTCTTCAAACCACGTTCCTTACCTACGTGGAAATGTATATGCTGTGTGGGAGACGCGCGAAGAAGGTGAAAGGGCGTTACATGGATTACAAGGAAGATTTTACGCGGGAAAAAGAGTCGGAGAAGAAAGGAGGAATTATGAATAGTTGGAGGTCGAGTATTTACCAGAGTCGGTAATGTGCTGGAAGTATGGTGTTTGTAGCGATTATTTGAAACCGGAATGTAGTCGGAGGAAGGAGTGTATGTTTCTTCATTTTTATTCGTATGGACTTTGACTGATGTGGTATTGTAGAAATCCTGGTGGTAAACTGATGATTTCACCCGATCTGATCAAGTAGTTTTTTCTTTATGAAGAGTGTAATTCTATTTGCTGTTTGTTTGATTGTTTGTTTGGGCAAAAAGAGTAACTTGTAGGGAGTTACAGTCTTAACAGGGTTATATTATGTTTCAATCATTTCTTTGCTTTTCTCTAGCTAGTGCAATCTCCTTTCACCATTCGTCAAAACACTTTGAGGCGTAGCCATTCATTTCCCTCAGTCCATGTTGTTGATGATGCCATAAAGTGTAGAAGCGGGTACATGTTTTGTTGCATAGTATATCATAGAATAAATCATCGAACTCATCCTCATTTTGTTCCTAAGAGGTGGAACGAATCAGTACCGTATCTATTATCAATCCGTTCTGTTATAGTGTTGTATCATATAAGTCATTCCCCAGAACACTGATATGCGCAGAAACGACTGCTTATCTCAAGTCTGTAACATACAATTTTTGCCGTCCATTCTTGGTTGATCTGATTGCTACCTATCGAAAAGGGGTAATCGATTTAGTTGTGATCTGGAGTTTACAGCACCTGTTGGACTATGAGCGTTATGGCTCTTGCGATTACATATTGTTTTATCAGTCCCGACGTTACGAAAATCAGATCGATTGTTCTCTCCAAGTGCACGGCCAACTCACTCTCCGCTACGTCATTCCTACAACCCACAAGTTCGTAGAAGGCGAGTTGCTCCAGTTCACGCTGTATGATGTCCACTTGAGACACTCCTACTCCGATCTGCTTGCATGTGTTCGGCTTCCAAAGGAGTCGAAGGCTCCGCTTGCAGTGTGTGCGTATGTGAGCGACGCCAATAGTGCAGCCGAAATCCGCAGCTTTGTGGCATATCACAAGTTGCAGCAGGCTAGTTTTGTCACGCTTTACAGCTCATCTCCTGCTAGCGAGATGATAGCAATGTTCCCAGAAACAGTTAAAGAGGGGTTCGTTAGAGTAGTTGACTTTTCGTGGCCTCGGATTAACCGTGAAGTTCCGGAAATCATCAATAATCAACACGCACAGCTGAACTCCTGTTTTTACCGTGTTCGAAACGAAGCAAAAGCTGTTTTACTGTGTGATGTGGATGAGTATGTGTACAGCGAGTCCTCCTCTGTGATCAAAGCGGTAGCAAAATACCAAAACACACAGTTTGATGTGCTTTATGTACGTAGTGTTGATCGGGTGCTCATTAGATTCAAACTACCCACTTCTCGAATCAAAGGAATGACCTTTCGAAGCGTGAAGAGTACTTGCAGTCAGGGATGATCTTGTCGCAATATCGCTATCGTACTGTTGTTGGAAGAAAAGAAGAAATGAAATTTATTCTGTCTGAGCGGTTCAATGGAACTTGTTCAGTTCATGAGTGTTTGGGGAGCCATGTTTCTTTTATGGCAGATGATCGGCAGTTGCGCATCGCTCATTACCGGAAAAAAACGCATGGGTTTTTGAATATAAGGGATGAATCGCTACGACCTTTCACAGAACAGTTAGTGGAAACAATAAAGACAATAAAATAATATGTTTGTTACACTACTTTGACTGGGAAAAAGGAATCAAATGGAGCACCGCATTATCATACAACTGATCGATACTCACAATATTGACAAGTTTGTTCGGAATCGAGGGATGTTCGACACATACATGAACAAGAGGTAAAGAGATGAAGTTACTGTTAATGAGAGTCTGCAGGTCTTGAAGAGTATTACCACAGAAAGTCACGACTTTGCGTTCCCTACAGTCAAACCTACACAATTTACCAACGATTTATAAACCAATATCAAAGATAAAACTTGGTTTTGATTTGGAATCCTATTTGATTGAGATAACGAGCTCAAATCGATGGAATGACTCCGCATTTTGCTCCCCACCTTTGATATCCGTGAAATTGATGAACGTCGTGGTAAGGAATGGAGAGAAAGATTCTTGATTGATCCGAGAGAGTCTATGTTTCAAGATAAGGGTAATACGACTCGACCGCTTTCGAGTAGTTGGCTGTTCCACAGACATGTACTACTTATGAGCACAAGATAGCAATGTCACTTGCTTGTGGACAACAGCAAAAGGATCTTTTTCAAAATCTAGAGAAAGAAAGCAACTGAAGTCATACCAGATGAAGGAAACTTCGGAGATGGAAGGGGTGACGCTGAGGAAGGGCGCCGATAAGGAGAAAACATACTTATCGGACAATTGCGAATTGGGGTGACAGGAGATACCGAGTTTTTTACTAGTAATGAATCTAAATCATGTCGGGATTACGGTTGATATGTCTTGGGCTCAAAGGATTTGAAGCTACAGAGTAGTGGTAGCACCAATAAAGTACTGTACACAGCAGGGATACTAACGGAAGCACTGCGAATACGGCGATGCATTTCTTCGTAATTTTCAGACATCTACATGATCATGGTCTGCGAGTGAAAATTGACACATCTGTGCTGCCTGAACGATGCTCATGATTCCTATTCATAAAAACGTAGCTTTAACGATACGACTCTTGATCACCAGGAAGAATCTTTACCTCGTGATTCCCTGATGACCCAGATGATGGATACTCTGCGGACATGTCACTTTTGCAAGATATCTTATGATACAAAGAAAAGCGTACAGTGATACAACTATCAAGAAACAACATAGCTATCTTAAATAAAACAATGAACATATGTATTGTACTTACAATCTCTCACTACTCTCCCCATCCAGAAGAATGTCCTTTTCGAAATGAACAAAGAGGGTACAGACCTAAAACAGAGTACGGCTGTAATAGAGTTTCTCAGAGTCAACTAATTAGAATACCAAAGTACTTCAGTGATTCTTTTCGTCATGTCGAATGGAAGGAGTTCTATGGACGATGAGTTAGAACGGATGTGGAAAGCACAAATCGAAAGTGTCCAGGCTGCATCGGGTATCATTTTGTTATTCTTGTTTAACTTGGTACAGGTGATAAGAAAGATCTCAAAAAGCACAACGACCTTCCGATAGCCAGGATAAAGCGAATAATGAAGTCGGATCAGGACGTAAGAATGATTTCTGCAGAAACGCCTGTAATATTTGCACGAGCTTGCGAAATGTTTATCATGGACATTACGATTCGCGCAACTCAATTTGCAGAGTATGATAACGAGCGATTAGTATTGACAAAGAAATCGATCTTAGATACCATCAAAAATACAGATATTTTCGATTTCTTAATGGAAATTCGTTAATTGTATCATATGTATATTGTTTGTTTTCTGCAACTACTGGGTTTCATGGGTGGATTGTTGCAAACCAATAATAATGTGTGACTAATTAGTACTCCAGCAAAAACAGTTTCATTAGTGAGAAATGTGTCATAACTATTTTTTTATTTTTCCCCTATGAATCCAGAACGTTTGAGGGCGAAGCAGTCCAGAAGATTAGATAAAGTACGTCTTGTGTATTCGTTGTAAAATGTCAGGAAATGGAATTAGCCCTTCAATGTGATAATCCTTATATCTGGTATCGTCCTGTTTCTGTATGATTATTGACTTTTTTGATTCAAAAGGTAGGAGGATCGGTTGACTTGGCATTTTACAGTTCGTGGTCCTAAAGGATCTCCTTATGAAGGTGGTGTGTATCATGGTTACATCCAACTTCCATCGGACTTTCCTTTCTCTGCTCCAGATTTCTATTTTTTGACAGTTTTGTGTATTTGTTGTTCGATGATAGTCAGGAGAATGGTCATTTCCGTGTGAATTCGAAGATTTGTTTAAGTATATCTTCTTATCATAAAGAAACGTGGCAAGCGTCGATCACTAGTTTGTGAATTTGCTGTTGTTTGATTGTAGTTGATGCGATGGTGCAGATGATTCAAGCTTTTTTGGAAGATACAACTCAGACTGGTATCAGTTTTATCAATAGTTCTGCTTCAAGAATTCGTAGTCTTGCCTCTCAGGTGTGTTTTCTTGCTTATGCTTTGATGTGTAGTCGGTGCATTATGTGTGTCCGAAGTGTGGTAAAATCGCGGATCATTGTCGTCCAGTGCCTTGAGGTGTTGTTTGTTAACAAGGAAAGAAAAGATTACAGCAATCCATCGAAGAAGTTGTTTCCCTTGTCATCAACGAGGAGGAAAGCTGGGAAGTCCACCACATCGATCTTCCAGATGGCTTCCATGCCCAACTCTGGATACTCCAGACACTCCACCTTCTTGATGTTTTCCTTGGCCAGCACTGCAGCAGGGCCTCCGATCGATCCCAGATAGAAGCCTCCATACTTCTTGCACGCATCGGTCACTTGCTGGGATCGATTTCCCTTCGCCAGAGAGATCATCGATCCGCCCTTCGCCATGAACGGTCCCACATACGGATCCATGCGTCCTGCAGTGGTCGGTCCGAAGGATCCAGAGGCCATTCCCTTCGGGGTCTTCGCAGGTCCCGCGTAGTAGATGATGTGGTCCTTCATGTACTGCGGCATCGGCTCACCTCGGTTCAGTCGCTCCATGATCTTCGCGTGCGCGATGTCTCGTCCCACGATGATGGGTCCGGTCAGCGAGAATCGCGTCTTCACGGGGTACTGACTCATCGTCTCGAGGATCTCCTTCATCGGTCGGTTGAGGTCGATCTTCACGGCCTGCTCCATCTGCACCTGCTTGTACTTCTCCAGGAATCGCTTCGGGTTGTGCTCCAGCTGCTCCACGAACAGGCCCTCCTCCGTGATCTTCGCCACGCACTGCCGGTCTGCCGAGCACGACACGCCGATTCCCACAGGACACGACGCTCCGTGTCTACGTCTCACGCCCTCTGCTCGCCTACCGAGGCATGCGGATCACGCGCACGTCGTGGCAGAAGTACTTCCCTCCGAACTGGGCGCCGATGCCCATCTTGCGCGTCATCTCCAGCACCTTCTGCTCCATCTCCACGTCGCGGAACGCGCGGCCCAGCTCGTTGCCGCTCGTGTGCAGGTTGTCCAGGTACTTCGCCGAGGCCAGCTTCACCGTCTTCAGACACGACTCCGCCGACGTGCCGCCGATCACGATCGCCAGATGGTACGGAGGACACGCCGCCGTCCCCAGACTCTTGATCTTCGCCTCGATGAACGGCATCAGTCGCTCTACCTCACACACCGCCCCAGACCCCACCTGGCGTCAGCAGCGCCTTCGTCTCCTGGAACAGATACGACTTGTTCGCAGAGCCGCCGCCCTTCGCCATGAACAGGAACTTGTACTCGTTGCCCGCCGTCGAGAACACGTCGATCTGCGCAGGGAGGTTCGTCTTCGTGTTCACCTCCTCGTACATCGACAGCGGCGCGTTCTGAGAGTACCGCAGGTTCAGCTTCGTGTACGCGTTGTACACGCCGCGAGAGAGCCACTCACCGTCGCGCTCGTCCGTCCACACGTACTGACCCTTCTTACCCATTATGATCGCCGTACCAGTGTCCTGGCACGACGGAAGCTCCATCTCAGCAGCGATCTCAGCGTTCTTCAAAAAGTTCAGAGCAACGTACTTGTCGTTGTCAGAAGCCTCAGGATCCTCCAGAATCGCTGCAAGCTTCTCCAAGTGAGAAGTACGCAGAAAATGAGACACTTCTCGCATACAAGTCTCAGAAAGAAGACTACACAGAACAACACAATACAAACAGATACGTTAAACCTTCAGGAGCTACCTTCAGAATCTTCTTACCATCCACATTTAGTGTGGAAACATAATCACTGCTAATCTTCCTGTATTGAGTTGTATCAGGACATGCAGTCTCAAATATATCCTGATAAACAAATGGCTTATCAGCAAATGCGCGGATAAACTGATTATTAACATATTGCAGAGTAGCTACTTTCACAGATCTGCGAGTAGTCGCACTGAGTACCTATCCATAAAGCGATACGATAGAACTGACCTGAGTAAGTCGAAGCATAGTGGAAATATATATATACTGTGGAAGTCATTGCATGAAACTCCTCATTCTTGCTAATCAAGTACTCCTAATTCTCCTGTGGAAAAAATCTGTCTCTCAAAACAGAGTGAATGGTGTATTTCATTACTCAAAATCCTTTCGAAATTGTAAATATCAAACAGTAAAACTACTAAACAAATATTTCAATAGTGCAGCCACTACAGTAACACTAAGACTCTGAAGTGAAGGGAAAAAACAAACAAAAAAAGGATATGTTTCCTACTAATTTTGCCCTTTGGTTTTCACCCATGTCTTCTGGAAAAGAAAACGATTCGGGAAACCCGTGAATACGCTTCATCTCCATACCTGAGAAATACCGAAGACGCAGCGACCGCAAGTTATCAATTGAGCGTTCGACTGGAGCGGCTTGATAGGGCTCAGCGGTCTGGAGAAGAGATCCTGTCCCCGTGTGGTACTTTCGATACGACTTTGTGAAGCAGCAGGAAAACCTATCGTCAGGAGAAACAATATCCAGCGTTTTCCCCGACTTCTGCAGTACTCTGTCGGGCACAAGATAGGGCGTCACATCGGTGCCGATGTCGAGAATCGAATCCAAGAAATCTCGGATTGGTTTGCATCTCGCGTTCATCGTATTCCAGAAGTCTTGCGACTCCTTCGTCCCCATTTCCGCAGTTCCATTTTTGTACACGATGCTCGAGCATCTAGCAACAGAGATCAAAAACGATCCTACGTTGAATCTCCTGGGATTAGTCGCAAACAAGATCCGATGAGAGGAGTGTCTTCCGGCACCTCTGGAAATGCTGTGAGACGAGCGATGATGAAGTAACGGTCTCTCTGATTAGGAATTTGGAACTGATTTGGAGATAAAATAAACTCCTGGAAGTGATAGTTTCGCTCCTTCAGAACTCCCACTAACCGATTGCGACTTTCACTCTCTTCAAACCCTTCCACATTCTCCAATAAGATGTAAGACGGAGCATGATTTACCACTTGCAGAAGGGTAATCAAATGCAACAAACCATCAGAACGTGAATCGGAACAGTCTCTCTTCATTCCTTGCCGGGTATGTGGTTGGCATGGAGGACTTAGAAGCCACACATTTGCACCAAATCGATCGATCTCATATTTTCTACAGTGACAGAGTGCTGACAGTAATACGTTATTCCTGTAATATCTCGTTGAATATAGGGAACATTTGGAAAGTTGTGGTGATAGCTAACTATTACACTAGAGCAACGCACTGTACACTTTATATGCATTCGGATTAATATCGAATGACGAGAGAACAACAGCTTCTGGGTCTACTTGCCGTAGTGCGCAGTGAAGGCCTCCAATACCACTAAAAAATTCGAGTGCTCTTAGTGGCATATTTAAAGGAATAAATTGCAATAGTAAACAGCAGAGTATTTGTAGAATGAAACTCCTCTCTGGATTCTCTCCAATATCTCATTATCTAGGAAGAATTCGTGTTATCTGAATCCTGGCTAATTACCATCAGTTATTCGAGACTAAGAGATGAGAATATTCAGTATTTTTCTTGTGTAATTGTGTAATTGCATAGTTGGTGGTTTAATTCCTGATATTTCGGTGGAAGATATAGAAAAGCGATTTTCAGTGAATAAAAACGTGACTATTACGAGTGTTGATGTAATCAGACGTGATGATGGTCAGTGTAAAGGGTTTGCGTATGTTAATTTGTCTGAATTACTTACCATCTTAGTTACATCGATGTTGATACTGATAATGAAGACTTTATCACACTTTTACGTTCAAAGTTTAATGGAACAAAGTGGAGGGGAAAGGTTCTAAAGTATTATTTGATGTCGAATGAATTCCAAATAGAATTGAGCATGCAAAACCTTCTTATTTGGAAATCATCAAGGAAGAGAAAAACAAACAGTTATATCCGAGTCCAGAACCTGCTCCAGAAGAACCTACTGCTAAATTGGATCCTCCTTCTGGAATTCCCAATACTGTCATGATTCGTAAGAGTAAGCGGAAATTTCTTGTGGTTTCGATGAAACCAATCTATCGAGATGAAGAAGGGAAACTGGTGAATGTGGAAGAATCAGATAATGGCCATGAAGATTCGACTGCAATCACTACGAAGGAAGATACTGATATGCACACTGTTTCTACAAAGAAGTAAATATATTTGTTGTGCAACCACATAGACATCGGTTCATTCAGCCTGAAGTGCTTTGTTTCCGTTCTTCTCCCAAGATAGTCACGAATTCAAATTTGTGGGATCCCATCCCTACTCCACAACGAAAAGTAGTGCAACTGGACTCCTTGCTACCAGAATTTACTAAAAGCAGTATTCGTTTAGATGATATGTCCTCATATCCCATTCCCGCGGGAACTCGTCTGGAGAAAAGAGGTTCCTCGAATGATGTGGTGTCATTTGAGAGTGATAGTGATACCCATGATGTGACTAGCAATCTCGCTAATCACAATAGTAGTGATAAGGATACTAAAAGCACATCTAATGCAGCTACCTCTTCCGTTCTCTCCATTGCAGACTATGAAGAGGAAGATCTTCCACCAAATCCTTCTTCTCCTGCTAAACCTTCTTCTTCTGCTAAACCTTCTTCTCCCGACAAACCTTCTTCTCCCGACAAACCTTCTTCTCCTGCTAAACCTTCTTCTCCCGACAAACCTTCTTCTCCCGACAAACCAGCGATTCCACAGTGGTTGCAGGAGGAAATCGACTCTGATGAGGATCACGGAGATCGGCAGATGTTGGCAGTGCAGGCTTCTTGCTGTGGATCAGACAGTGTTTCTTCTCAGAAGAGAGAATGGAAGGAAAAGTGGGAAGAAATTGAACAGAAACGAATTAGACTTGATAGTGAAACACACCAAGAAGAAGAGGAAAACGTAGAAAGTAGACTTCCAGAAATCGAATGACTTATAGATATCGATTTAGAGAAGGAGAACCAGAAAAGCCTTCAAATTTTGCAATCTGTATTAGCATCTCATAATGAAACTCCAGCAAATGAAACTTCTTCAGAAAAGACGGAGTTACTTTCTACAACTGATACTTCTTCGAAGGAAGCTCCTGCTTCATCAAACCTTGGTAGTTTGTTCGATGATCATTCAGTTTCTACTTTCTCTCTATTTGAGTATCTTCCTTCGACAGACGTTTCATCGAAAGAAGAAAAAACGTAGAAACATACAACAAATCTGATTACTAGAACTGTAGAAACAGTTGTGCCAACAGCTTGGTTTAATGAAAAACAAGAACGAAATACTCCAATGGTGTCAGTTCCTTTGCGAATCACAAATACAGAACATAAGCGCCCGCATGTAGCACGTGACTTCAGTATGTTCTTCTACAGAACTGTAAGAAAAGAATGATGAAATAATGGGTAGCGATCGATGGAGGACGTAGAAAAGGAGTGGGAAAAGTTACGACCGTCTGTGAAAAATGACTATGAAAAGAAGAAAAAGGAAGCAAAGAAAGCATGGAAACGAAAATCAAATGAGAAATGAGATGGTAGTTGAAGTGATTTTAGTATGTATTTGTTACAAACAAGATAATCTTCTGTATCATTGGATGTGTCACTATTGTCACTATTGTCACTGCTGTCATTGTGGTCTTTATTATCATTATTATCATTGTTTTCACTCTCTTCCTCTGTATTTTCTTCTTCCACTGCTTCCATATCTACTACTTTTTCTCTTTTCACCTTCACTCGCTTTGGTTTTATGTCACTCGTTTTCCCTCTTTTCTTCTGCTTTCGTTCCATGAGTTGTTGATCTCCCTCATCATTTACCTCTTCACCATTTAAATATCGATTCTTCAGGTTCCCCATCCAAAATGCATCTTCCACTCCTTCCTTTTTGAGAGTTTCTCGAATTAAGTAAATCATTTGCTCCAATTGCTTCTTTACTTTTGGTACATACGGCAGAAGAGCTGAGTCTCTTGTTACTTTTGCATGTGCACAAAGACTCTGCATTTGTCGAGTACTTCGTTGTACGATTTTTATTGCAATTATCACTTCGTTGGGGGTTTCACTCAATACCTTTTTGAGATATGTCCAGCAAGGTCCCAAAAAGAAAGTCATAAATTGGCCAAACCCTCGAACCGTATCTATTAATATCCCTTGCGTTTCATTGCGCTTTGTTATGGAAACAAGAGTTTCCAACAAGGCGAATAAGTCGCTTAATGACTTGCACCCATTTGGGAAGAGAGTTTCAGTAGATGAATCAATGTGGACAATATCCTGGCGAGTAAAAAGACGATGTAACTCCTCCCAACATGATTGGTAGAACCAGCGGAAAGTTTCATTTGATAAAGTAGCAAAACTCCCTTCCATAGGAAGATCCTTTTGAGATTTTTGGAGAGACTGTGCGTCATACTGGATGTCGTTCCATTGCTGCAGAGCCTATGGTTCACTCATCTCTCCATCTTTACTTCTACCAACCAACTGAGACGTTTCACTGGATTCGATCCATACACAACAGAAACTCGAACCAAAAATCCGATCTGGAGTTTCATTGATCCAGTTTTTTCGTGCACAGAGTCTCGCTGAATAATTGCGGAAGCAGCATCACTCAGCTGGACTAACGCCTGGTGAGAATCTTTTCCTACTGTATTTTCTGCCAAGAACAACTGTATATCACGTGACTGCGGATCATCCCAGTTGATCAATTCCTGTTTTCCACATAACCGCAACGAGAAATCAGCATGCAAAAACAATAACTGCTCGGCCACTTGCAGAGATGCCACTCCTGCAGGAAAGTTGTCATTTTGAGAGGAGTTCGAAATTAATAGGGAAACCAACTGGAGAATCGGAGAAAGCTGAGAAGGAGAATGGAGAGAATCTTCCACTTTCGCCCTAAAACATAGGCATGCAATATAGATTACCCGCGTGAATGTAGTACAAAATCAGTAGCAGGAGTTTCATCTCCACTCAAACACTGCACAATGTCCACACATGAGTTTTCGAAAATGAAACTCCTAACTGAGCTAGAGGAAAATAGGTGGAGATAAATCTTAAGGATTTTTACAATGGAGGGAAATACAACTCCATTCCTAAAATCTGGCGTATTTTCAACCCCCTCATGATCATATGATTGCTGAATGTATAAAACGAAGAAACGCCTGTAGATCGTAGTTAAAGCGTAAAAAAGATAGCCAGAAATAGATTTTGTAAGAATCCGTAACGTTTCTTTCTGTTCCATCTATTTTGAAAATGCCAAAATTGGATACTTTTTTAGATTTGTTTGATGATAGTGGCTGGACCCACACCAGCAAATCAGAAAGAATAAGCTGGAGAGAATGGAGAGAAATGAAGGGATATGTCATTTCTTCAGGACGTAAAACAGCCAGAATTTGGTCATTCCGAATAATATGAAGATTATCCCAACTAAGTCAAATGAAAAGAGGAATAGTACCTTAATAACTCGCAGACAGAAGGAGCAAAAGGGGGAAATTGAAACGAAATCTGCACATTAGGAAATTCCGGAAATCCTACCGATTTCGCTGTTTTTGAGGATGATCGTATAAAGGCCTCCATACCCACAGGAACGAAAGGTAGACCATAGAGAGCCACAAGCTTTCGAAATTCTTCCTGCATACGTACAAGAGTAGCCAATCTTTGAACAACCTACATAAGATTTCCTTCCAAATGCTACTTTGTATCGTATTTGTATCTCATGTGATTGAACGAACCTTTCAATGAGCTGTTGAAACCATAAGATTGCCGCTAGTGAGGTAAGAAGTACAATTTCCCGTTCTTTTTTCTCACTTGCCTCCAACACCACATCGTCAACAAGTACCACTGGACATCCTAACATAGCTCCCACTCCATTTAACCATTCTTCTCCCTGGCTTCCATTTTTTCCACGATTTTTCTCACTCTGTTGGTGTGCACTGATAACTAAGTGTAGGAGAGAAGGAAGAAGGAAAGGCTTTTGCTGAAGACGTGGAGAAGCATTGATAAAGAGGAAGAGAAGGTTTACACTCACTTTGCATTTCTAGTAAGGAGGAAATGGAGGAACGTACATCACCGTCAAGGTTGTAAAGAGCAGCAGGATGGAGAGAATCTGGAAGAGATGGGAAAGTAGAAGGGAGAGGATAGTCAGTAAGATATTCTGAGTCCAATTGTTCAGTAAAAGTATGCTTTACAAACTACTCTTTACTTAGAGAAATTCCATACTTCTAACAAATCTCCTGTTATAAAGCCATCCTCGATTCCTGCAGCAAGTCTTTCATAAAGAAACAATCGTATATCCGGTGTATTTCGAGTCGATTTAATTGCGAAAATGAGCATATTCTTCACGCTATCAGTTTCACTTTGTTCATAGCGAAGAATCGCGCAACATCCCAATACACCCATACGTCGATGACTAACATCATTCATCTGTAAGTACTTCCTCACCAGGATGAACAACTCGTCCATCGCTTGTCCCGATTTTGAGTCACGTGATTGTACTGCCAATCGACATAGAATGCACAGTAGACAGTCTGCCTGGGAAGTTGAAAGACGATCGGCAAAGTCTAGCAACCCTCTAATAAATACAGTATAGTTTGAGAGAGTAGTGGTTGGAAGCTCTGAGATACGATGAAGTACATGCAACGAAACAGATACTTCAGGATTTGATGAAGACGAACTTCCTGGAATCGTGGAAACTATGGAAACAGGATCGGATGAAATCGTGGAAAAAGTGGAAGAAGCAATTTGAGTAATAAGTGACGATACAATCTAATAATCAGTAAAGGAGAACAAGTGGACTTCCTGCTGGTGAAACGGGGATTGGAACTCGTTCCAGCAAGCCAAAAAAAGACTCTCAGCCAACTCTTGACAATCCACCGAAGTGTTCCGCGCTAACAGCTCGCCCATTCTACTGATAACGAAAATGAAAAAAATACCGAAGGAGGGGTTTGAACACAGGAAGCAGTGCAATTTGCTGGCCTTCAATTGCTTGATTAAAGAGAGGCGAATGAACAGGAAGTCGAGCCAATTTCCGAGAAACAAAGCGTTCGACTTGAATAACTTGCAGATCCTCTTTTAGAAACAGAAGAAGAAACCACATGTCGAATGGTACCAACTCTTCGATAGGGAGTTTATTGATGTAGCGCATGTAGAATCTTGCAAGATCGGGACGTTGTTGCAAACAGCTCCAGAGCTCCTCGAACACTGAAGAACTCACGTGCATCGATTCTGTTTGTTAGAAAACAACAACACAACAACCCCTCCATTGGCTTGGATTACAACTCTTACGAATTGTTCCAAAAATAGAATCGATTTCATCACTTGATTTCAATGATGCTGGGAGGGGACAAACACGAAGTAAAAATCGGATCTACAAATAACCGCGGGAATGGAGCATACGAGAGAAGGCAAATCATGGAGGGAAACTGAAGCCAGGTTTCCAGCGATGGTGTTTAAATTCTCTGTGAACTGTTTGTCTGTTAAACGAAGATTCTCCAGCGCTGTCAGGATGGGTCCGCAGAGTGAGGAATCAGACTGGAAGAAGGAGATGAGCTCGCGAACACATGTCTAGAATCGATAGCAATGTGCAGCGAAACCTCTTGCGAATCGTCATGGATCAGTTCGGGGAGGAGGAGAATGATCTCCTTCTGGAGAGAATTCGAACATATCTGCATGAGAAGCAGCAACGATGGCTACAGAAAGGGTCTCCAACAGACCGGTCACCAAAGAGGAGCAGTCCGCAAGAAAATCCATCCAGCGGAATTGGTTTATCAGCAGGTTTATCAAAGAGTTGGGAGTCACCTCCTCATCAGAATGCTCTGTTATCTTCCCCAGCAAACATTGGACCATCGAGGCCTGCATTGGCTGAACGCGCATCAGTAAGCGACAGACACTATCTTGACTCACGGTTGGAAGAGTGTTCTCTAGTCCTTACACAAATAGTGCAAAAATACGCTCTTCCGATTCTGCTGACTCACAGATCGGTTTTAGAAAATAAATCATTTCCTTCTCCGAAGCGAATGTCGACTCGATGCCTGTTCGCTGAGCCATACTAGTATTCTGCTTACTTGACATCACTTGCATTGCTTGGGAATCTGTTTCAATAAGGTTTCGAAGAGTGCACAGAGATTCAAAAACATTTGGACTCACATAGTGATCTACAAATTGCTTTTATAGCCATGCATCCTACCAGTCGAAAGGGTAATATTCGCTGTTGATAGTAACGAATGAATGTCTTGGGAAAATGCCTCAGTCTTCTGGGTGCTTACTGGAGATTTCACCTCCTGCTGAGATAGTGCACGTCTCGAGCTTCTTCTTTTCGTTAATGGAGGCATTGTGAAAAAGAAAATGATTGCCGCCAAAATTGTGTTTGAATCAAACAGTCCAGCAAAGAATCAATCTCTTCATTTGACATACGACCCTCCTGTTATTGTCATAAACACTATAGTAGAGCAGCAAATCGTCCTTAAGTACAAACTTGAGAATGAACCGAGAATTTCTGGGGTACTCTCGGTTCAGATTGATGACGAGCGTGGATAGTTCCTTGTACCCATTGTCATCCAACTCCTCCACGATGATCGTTCGAATCGAGCTGTTGGCTTCCACCAGAACGAGTTCCTGTTCTCCCTCCAGAGGCAGGAGCTGTCCCGAGTTGATGAGGTAGTACGGAGATCCTCCCTTCTGCAGGATTCCGATCCCGTGCACCACGGTGTTCTTGAACTGCACAGTGCTGTTGACCGTGTTGAATTCACGTGGACAGCGAGCAGCGCCTCTCGCCACACAGTAGACGGGGTCGTAGTCACTCCTCACCTTCTCCTTGAAGTGCTCCTTCATCTTTTCTCTGCAGAGATAGAACGCACTGCTACCTCCTATCATCAATACCCGATCAATGTTGTGAGAAGAGCCCAGCGTGATCGCCAGGTTCACCGCAGACACCACGTCTCTGATCACGTCGTCCAGAGTGGGTGAAAACTGGATGACGTTATCGCTCACCCTCTGCTCTGTCGACGAGTGGACCTCGAAGATGTCGTTTAGATTCAGATTCACCGATCTGCTGGGAGAAGAACTCTTCTTCAGACTCTCCGCCTTCTGCTTCAGCTTGTTGCGCAGCCCTGGGTCGACCGAGTCACCCAACAAACGGCTTTCACGACCCAGTTTGAGCAGCTCGTTTAAAATGTCGTTTGTGAGATCGTCGCCTCCCAAGAACGAATCGCCGCGCGTTTCCACTACTTTAAAAACATCGTTCTCGACGGAGATGACGGTGGAGTCGACAGTTCCGCCACCAAAATCGAACACCAGTAACGTACCCTTCGTGAACTTGTTCGTGTGGCAGTAGTCGTAAGCAGCCATCACTGGCTCGTACTGCAGACACAAGACGTGGAGTCCCGCGTTTTCTGCAGCACGGTAAGTTTCCTGCCTCTGTTCCCATGAATATTGCACAGGGATCGTAATTACCGCATCTTCGATAGTGCAGCCTGCCATCTTCTCCGCCGCTTGTTTCACCTTCTTCAAAATCTTGGTACAGACATCGACCGCAGATATCTTCTTCCCATTCGGTAGAGAGTATCCCACCTCATGAATACTACTATCAAGGCGTGACCCTGGGCAGGCTCGCATCTCACAGAGTGGGAACCCACATTTATCCTTTATTGAAGTTATATATATATCGTGAAATGATCTCCCAATGAGGCGCTTTGGATTGAATGCTACATCCTTACGTGAAAACAATGATCCCGGAGGACATACAACTTCGGACCCATTTTCCTTAAAAATGACACAGGATGGGAATGGATTGTCATTCTGTAAAACAGTTTCCACTGTATTGGTTCTTTCATTAATAAACGCGGCCACAGTGTTTGTTGTTCCAAGATCGATTCCTAAGATAGGAGCCATCCAGGAATCAAAGCAATTATTTAATACAATTGTTACTATAACAAACACCGTTAAAAAACGAATCACATCTGAATATCGTATG
>JZRM01000236.1:0-18528 GCA_000963415.1 Blastocystis sp. subtype 6 | reverse complement strand
GCGGAGGTGGTCTCTTCGGTGATGACGATGATGACTGGTAAAGCGCATCACAAGAGTCTTCATCATTATCAATCGTAATGTGTTTGATCAAACAAATGACAGTACCTATATGATTGTTAGAGATTTTCTTGGCAGTTCTCTTGTGTGAACTGTACGCATTATCTCTTCGACTTCTCTTGCTCCCACACATATTCGGACTATGTCAATTTATCAAAAGGTAACCTGTCAACACCCCTTGAGAGAGAATCGATCATGTCTCTCCTGAGGTGTTACTGGAGCATCGTAATCAAATTCAACAGATAAATTTACTTACTCTGTGATTGTCGCAAGCACTCGCAACTATAATCTATTTCATCCATATGTGTGCACTTTTTCTCATTCTCCTGGTGCTGCAAAGACTCAGCTTTGCATTATTTACAGGTTCAAGTTATTGAACATAGATTCTATGTAGATACGTATGTCAGGCAACTCCGAGGAGACACATTTGATATCTATATCAATGAAGGAAAGTGGGTTCTCTTTTTCAGAGATGTAACTAGTGTTATCGGCGACTTAAGGTGTAGATTCCCTTTGAGAAGCATGACGAGATGAATGTGAACATCGACTATCTGGCTGCGAAATATAATGGTGATCTGCACATTGGTTATGTGGATTGTAACAACGAAAAGAAGTTGTGTGAGAATAATCATATTCGCTATTATCCTACAATCAAGTACGTAGTGAATCACATTGTTCATGACTTCTTTGGAAGGACTTCCCTTCGCTCACTCATAGAGGTATGTGATTCACTGAACAGTAGTAGCTACAACTCAGATTGACTGTAGATGATCCAATAACAACAATTACCAATGAGGCAGATTACCAATCGTTTATTCACTCTTCGCAGGTTATGTTTTTATGTGTCTATGTACGATCTGACTCGCACTGATATTTTAGGACAACTCTACTCTGGGTGAGCAACTCTATACTTATTTTACCAATGTCTCGCAATATCTCTTCCTTTATACCGTATTCATTAAAAAGAGCATAAATCCTAGACATTTGGTGTAACAAACAAAACTCTTCAAAATCTCCCTCCAATTCAATCTCCTTATGTGGTTCGACTGGAGGGGGACGAAGATCCACTGTATTATCGTGGCAACAGCTCTTCCTCCGACGAGTTGCTGCAGTGGATTCGAGCCAGGACACTTCCTCTTCTTCCCGAGTTCCGAGGAACTGCTTATAACGATATTGTTAGGAGTGGGAAGCCCACGCTGCTATTTGCACTGACGTCGCTGGCGTCGATGGACAGCGACCAAATCGCTAGGCTGAAGCAGATTGTTCGCTCTCTGTCAGTTTCTGTAGGAGGAGTGGAGGAGTGATGAGCAGGTGAAACATGGATTTGCGTTTGCTTATCTGGATGGAAATGAATGGGTTGAGTACCTTCGTCAGTACGGAGTGTACCCGAACGATCTCCCTTGCGCATTCGTGCTTCATGAAAGAGTGAACTCGTCAAAATGGTTGAATGTAGAGTCGAAAGTACTACTCACCTGTCCCCATTTCGCAAGAGAAAATCCAAGAGTATTTGACACAAGTGCAGCGCAGTATGTGTAAGGGATTCATTTCATAAAGATGTCATTTTGCCTGTTGTTTCTTCTTCTCTTCGATACTCTGCGATCCAGTTATACAATGCTTTTATGCGGCTTCCTACGATTTCGCGTTTCTTTTTCTCTGTTTCGTTTACACTTTGTTTGGCGGTGATCACCTTGCGAGTCATTTTCCGCTTCTCACACGCTCATTCAGCAGCCCCTAGTGAGAAGAAAGTAAAGAAAAACTGAACTGAGCTTTTTGTTAACAAATAAGCCTAGCAATGACATAGAAATATTTTTGAATCACGTTCGACATCACGAACCTGGTCGTACGGAATTGCTTTTAGTAATTCTAGCTCATATGTATCACCCAAAATAGGAAATCGAATATCTTGGTTTCCTTCGAAAAGTGGGTTAATTATACTTGTTACGCCATTAATGCAAACACTGACTTCGCCTCGAGATTTCAGTTCTTGTATTACTCCTCTCAAAAAGACTCCATTTCTTCGAATCAAAATCACTTTGTTCACCCACCATATAGCAGGTTTTGCTTTCAGTTTGCGTAACAAGAAGCGACTTCGCTTCTTGTCCATAGGAAACTTTTCGATGATGTCCTTGTTCATTCGATAGAAACATCCGTCACACAACGGCTGGGCAACCTTCTGGGAGCCCTCAGGAATAGGCATTTCCTGGTTCAGATATTCGTCCAAATCGACATGCAACTGCATATGCAATGACCACTTCATCCCATGCTGAGAGTGGAGATGGCGAGAGAGATTACAAGGACGAGGAAACTGACGTTTACACAAAGGACAAATCGCAGGCTGTTCTTCTGCCAGCTTCTCGAACTGAGACTTCATCAAGTGCTCTGTGTCACACCAGGGACATAGGAAGTCTTCAATCAATCCTAGCTTTCGCGAGTCAACTCCCACACAACTAGTGTGAAACCAGAGATCGCACTTGTTGCACTGGATGAAGTGGCGCTGCGACAACGCAGGCTGAAGACAACAGCAGTGAAGATGACCTAGTAAATAGTGCTCTACTCTCGACAGAAGGTCTGACAGCACGTCTTGAACATCGTCTTGGATCTGTCGCTCTTCTTTCAGAATAGCTTTCTCGACTCGATAGAGAAGTCCACTAATCACGTGTCGAATATCTCGGATCAGCAATGCATGTCTGCCGTAATAATCGGGGTCCATCGACCTCATCCGGTTGTTCACGACTAGGATCTGCGAATCATTTGAGTTGTTTGAGAGATCTGAGCCTCCTAAGGAATGAGCTGACTGACCCTTCTTGTGATTACTGGGTAGTTTTTCGAGGAAAAGAATATGTCCACAAGCGGAGCAGATGAGCGATTTAGGAGGATTCGACGATCTCCAGGTGTTGTAATTGTTGCAGTAAATGCAGGTCACGAAGCTTTTCTTCCCACCGGAACCACCTCCTGAGACGGAGTTATTGAGACATCGTTGCTTGGAAGGCTGACTCGACTTGACCGCTGTCGCACTTCGTTTTTGAGAAGCTGTCTGAAGAGCTCTATTATCGTATTCATTATATGTGACGGGTGGAATGGGAAATGAAGGAGGATAGTAGGGAGGATTCAAAACAAGAGGAACCGTTGGAAAACCGAGCGAATAATACGGGACCATAGGTCTCATTCCTCTTGCGATGTTTTGATAATCAACAGCTGTCGCAATCTGAATTTTATGAGGAATAAGATACAATTACCATAGGCCCTGTATAAGGAATAGATCCATCTTCATATGGAATGCATGGGATAAAAGAAAAGGGATATCCTGGAATGATTGGAGTGGCTGGATTTCCTATCCAAGCTGGAGCGAGAGTATATTTATACAGCGCTGTGTTGTTTAAAACAGGGTAAACCATGTTTCTCCCATAAACATCATAAGAGGGTAGTATATTACACGACTCCCCACCACTGACTGTAAGTCAAAAACATAATATGAAAATATACTTGAAACTTCGTTTTCTGTCGTTGCTGCAGTGTTATCGTTCATAGGAGTTATAAGTTCTAAACTGACTCCAAAATAATGGTACCTTTGGAAGGATGAGTTCCTGAGTTTCAATGAAGAAATATGTAATTTTTCTATAATGACATACGGGGATCTTATAAAAATGGCAGAACTCAAAAAAAGAGACACAATCAAATGAATCGGAAAACGCAGATTCCTTTATAGGAAGAATAATTAATGGGAAATTATATAATGATATGAGTAGAGACTCTATAATGAATCTTCAGTAGTATTAGTGAGAGTGTAAGTGTATTGTTCTGAAAATTAACTCTTTATCAAACTTTTCTTGTTTTAATGTCACTTCATAACCATTTTATCAAATATGCTCAACTCTTAGTATTCCCTTCGTCAACTCATAGGTATTTTTACACAATTCTTCTCAGAGAATAGCGTGTGGAAAAGTAGTTTCTTGTTTAGATTTTTAATTCCAGTGAGTATTGCGGGAGTCCGATCCCTTCGAATGTACAGGATGCCCCTGGTGTCCTCGATTGAAAAACAATGGCTTCATAAGTTTAATGGGCCATTCGTTCAACAGACTCGTTGCTATTCACGTCAGCCTTATACTTCATGGCAACAGAAGTCTGGACTCGATAAATTCGTTAAACCTACCTTATTTACGATCGGTAGCATTGGTTGTTTGTGCTTTCTATTTTGATGATGCGAAGTTTTCTATTCCGGAGCAATTATCATACAGGAGGAGAGACTGCAATTTGCATCGAAGAAGTATCCATCCTTTTTTCGCAGAATCATGAATCAACCTACTCTACAGACTGAGTGATTCCTCGTTTTTTCTTTAATACTAGTTGGAGAGGTGTGTGGAGAAGGTATGAGATGATGCGTCGAATGGACTACCAGCGGAAGAGAAGTCCATTTATTTGATCTGTCTCACTTTCAGCATTCTGGGCTCGTTTCAATGCATGGTGGTTGGGAATCGATCCCTATTACCGTTGCATTGCCCCTCTTGTTGGACTGAACGTTTTAGTGTTTCTTCTGTGGAGAGTTCCCCAGTGCTCTATCAAGATGTCACGCACATTCCTCGCTCTTCCCATTTCTTCAAAGGTGTCTTCTTTATGTGTATCTGCTTCTGCAATGGTTCACTTTAGCTTTCCACGTTTTCTCATCAAGAAACGTGGCACCTCCTAGGAAACATGATTGGACTCGTCTCGTTCGGACGAATCGTCTACAATATGCTAGGAACTGAACAGTTTACTGCATTCTATCTTTCTGCTGGAGTCTTCTCCTCTTATTGCTCATGGATGCTAAAGTTTCTCTTAGGAACAACGTCCGTAGCATCTCTAGGTGCATCTGGAGCAGTGTATGCTGTAATGGCACTGGCACTCCGTTACAATCCAAATATATCAGTGAGTCTTATCTTCCTTCCTTTTTTACCAATTGCTGGACGTATGGCTTTGGAAAGTTGATTCTTTGTAGAGTGGGCACTCCTCGGTCTTTTGCTCTTTGACGTCTTTGGCTTGATTTCTAGAAGAACTCCATTCGACCATCCTGCTCACTTGGGTGGTATGATGTGGGGCTATTTTTATATGCCAATTCGAGTTTTTCTTTATTCTTTTTGCTATTTTAGGAACTCCTTTGGTATCGATATCGTCAATTCTTGATTTCACATTATCGGAAAATAAGAAACTAGCATGTTTGTTTGAAAAATCATTTCCCTCCAAGTTCCATTGGTACAATGAGTCAGCAAGTGGCAATTGTGAGGAATTCCGAATATCAGATGGAATGTATTTCTCTATTTCAGCAGCAAGGCATCACTGTAAAGAGTGAACGTGCCAATGCAATGATGGCTGTTGAAGAATAATGTAATTCTGTAATTTATAGGATATTCTAATGTATGAGATACGTTCTGTAGCCTTTCTATTCCTTCATCGCAGAGATCTAACAGAAGAGATTATACATACATTTATATCGACGTTTGAATATGCATTTTTTGTTTATGTCGGGCAGCATGTCTCATGGAAACTGATTGAGGCGATTCAGTATTCATCATTAGAAAATGATTTCTGTAGAGAGAAGTATGAAGGGTCCAAGTTTTTGTTTGCAATATCTATGGAACAGGCAATTCAAAACATAGTAAAATGAGGAATTTGACTCCTACTCAGATTCAATTCTCGAATGTCTTGAATTCAGATCGCCTGCAATCTGTCTCTACTTACTGTAAAAAGATATGGTTTCTGATCAAATCTTATCAGTAGAAAATTGAGTCTAACATTAGTGAGGATCAACAATTATTGCTTCTTTCGAAAATTCCTTTGCATCCTCCTCTTCAAGAAGGGCAGTGTAGTATTCTGCTCGATTGTCTGGGTAAGGTTAAGTTTTTGATGTGAAAAAGGATCTTTGCAAGAAGTCATGAAGGCAGATCTACAAGAGCTCCGAGAACGTGTGCCCTTAGACAAAACTACTCTTGAGGCAATCTATACGTGGTTTCATTAGTCTGTTTACAAAAAACAAGTTATTTACAATCACTTACATTCATTTAAACGTTTCAAATAGTCAGAAATATCAGAACCTACCCCATCTGATGGAGGAATTTGTGCTGTAGGGAATGTAGGTACATTCGAAGGGAAATCGGGCTGAGCAGGAGGGAAAGCACCAGGCAACTGAGGAACGTCAGGATGAAGAGGAGGGAAGGCTCCAGGTAATTGAGGGATGTCAGGCTGTTTAGGAGAAAGTCCATTAGGTGCTGGAGGAAGGTCAGGTTGGACTGGAGGGAACGCTCCAGGCTGGGCAGGGGGGAATGCACCAGGCAACTGAGGAAGATCAGGCTGAGTAGGCGAGAATCCACTGGGCTGGGTTGGAGGGAAAGCTCCAGGCTGAGTAGGGGGTAATTCACCAGGCTGATTAGGTGAGAATCCGCCAGGTTGAGTAGGAGGGAACGCACCAGGTTGAGTAGGAGGGAACGCACCAGGCTGAGTGGGAGGTAATCCACTAGGTTGAGTAGGAGGGAACGCACCAGGCTGAGTAGGAGGTAATCCACTAGGTTGAGTAGGAGGGAATCCACCAGGTTGAGTAGGGGGCAGTCCACTAGGTTGAGTAGGAGGCAATACATTAGGCTGAGGCAATACACTAGGCACTGGCGGAAGGCTCGATTGTCTAGGAAGGAATCCACTAGGCTGGGACTGAGGGAATGGACTGGGCACTTGGATTGCAGAGTCTTGAAGCATAGTAGAAATAGGATTAGTAGCTGTATTGTCACAGTTAACACCATTCTTTCTCAGAATAACTTGCAATGTCTCACTCACATCACTTGGATTTGGAATGCAAGGAGTAAGACGAGAGGAGATTCGAGGATCCACATCGTCTTTCAAATCATCCAAAACATCTCCATAGCGTTTGCGAAGCTGTTTGCAAACCTGTTCCACCTCTTTGATAGAGACTCGTCCATTACAGAAGAGGATCGAGGCGACATACTTTCTCATATTTGTAGGTAACCTCTCTTCAAAATTTAGTGAGTCCACACGAGCCTGGACCGTTTGAATATAAAGGTTTAAGATTTCCAGAGCAGCCACCATCTTTTTTGCACTGATCACATTTTCAGTCTAAATATTACACTATCTGCCAGACCATACAGAAATCTGAGCTAATTCCAAATCTCCATTCTTATACTTATTGACAATATCACGGCTCATTGCGAGAATCCGTCCATTCAGTTCTTTTTGCCTCTAAGCATGATTAACCTGAAATGTTCACATACGATAGCTATATGGTTACAGGCCATTGTACAGTAAGCATTCATAGCATTTTTATCAATTTTTCTCATTTTAGAATGTTTTCTGAAATAAAATATAACGAATAGTACTGGATCCTATATTAAGTCAAGTAGGATCGACTTATCACAAATCCTGTTACAATTATTAACCTCTTTCTTGTTCTTAATTTGAGTTTTTTTACTTGTCTTGCTTCCTTCGTTCCTCTCTTACGACCTATTTGTGAAAATGATGATATTCTGGCATTTAAGATCTAAGCCTCTAAATATGCTTAATTCACTCTCTAAAACAAATAATACTTTTTATGAATCACTGTTCGAAAAAGGTGTGTTGTGAGCAGGAAGCAGGAAAAAATAAAGGAGATAAAAAAGACAATAGTCAGAGTCTGAATAATTTGACTGCGAAGGAGATTACAACTTCCAAGTCTGTGGTTACTAATTCAGAATTTGGCAATGCCAGTAAGACAATTTATTTGCTTATATGTGATTCAGAAAAGCCAGAACTTCGAATCCTTAATCCAAAGAGTAACATTCCTCATGACAAGCAGACGGAAGACTTGAGTGTTCCTGTATCAATATCTGCTACATACGACTCATAGGTGGATTCGATCTTTACTAATGGGTTTCCAGAGGGGAAAATCGAATACTATGTAGAATCGGACGAGCGTCGACGCATTTCAGCACAGGAGGATCGAATGAATAAGATAGATCTCAGTGAGATTGAAACGAGTCTACGAAAGGCTGCAGAGGTTCACAAGGAAGTGCGTAGTTATATACAATCCAAAATTCGTCCTGGAATGCGATATTGGGATATTTGTTGTGATCTCGAAGATAAAGTACGCTATTTGATAGGCGAAAACGGTCCAAACGTTTGCATACATAATCGAAATGACCCTATAGGCTGGAATGGGGTTTCCTACGGGTGTGTCTCCGAATCACATCGCCGCTCATTATACTCCGAATCCAGGAGATTCGACCGTTCTCCAGTATGGAGATGTGGTAAAGTTTGATTTTGGCACCGAAGTGAATGGTACGGAGCATGGAGTGGTGATGAATAGGGTACATTGTCGACTGCGCATTCACCGTGGCATTTGACCCCCAGTTTGACGAGCTGCTGAAGGCAGCGAAGGATGCCACATACACAGGCATCAAGAACTCCGGTCTCGGAGCTCGTCTTGGTGAGTTAGGAGGGATCATCGAGGAGGTCATCAATTCTTACGAGGTGGAGATTTATGGTCGAACGTATCCAAGTGTGTGAGAGTGATTCTTGTGATGTGTAGTCGTTCCGATTCGCAATCTCTCAGGTCACACCTTGGTAAAAGGGTTCATTCACGGCTCGAAGGGGATTCCATTAGTCTACGAAGACAGTGCAGAGGTTATGGAAGAAGGGGATATCTTCGCCTTGGAGACATTTGCGACGACTGGAAAAGGAATTGCTTCTCCTGGACTGATGACCTCTCACTATGCACTCAATGCGATGGACGAATACCCTGCTATGTACGACATGATTGCTCACTGAATAGTAGGACACCAAAAGAGGAGGCACTGCTGAAACACATCAAGAGAACCTTTAACACGCTCCCATTCTGCAGGAGATGGCTTGACCGACCGGATGGAGGGTCGTTTGCAGTGAATGGGATGAATGGAAGACAGGAGAAGTGCTTCGACACACTGCAGGAGTTAGTGAATAAAGAGATTGTCGAAGTAGGTGTTTATATCAGTTGCCACGTTAGGATTATCCTCCTCTGTGTGATGTTAAAGGAAGCTACTCTTCACAGTGGGAACATACCTTTTTGATCAAGTAGATGCAGTCTGTTCTTACCAGTGTAGGGAGAATTGTAAAGAGATTTTTTCGATGGGAAATGATTATTAAGTATGGGAATCATTGAGTTATTTGTTCAAAAATCGTTTTCTGATAGAATGGAGGAATCACTACTTTATCAAGTGATTAAACATCCTGTATGAACGATATTGCGATTCTAAATACTATCCTACACGTTGGTTCAGAAACAGACCAGGAAACAGAGACAGTTTTAGGATATGTAGGAATGTACTGCTAAAACCAATCTTAGCTTACTAAAACCTGATCTGATAGATTTTCTATACTTTTCAGAATACGGATATTTCCTAATATGCAGTCATTGCTGTACCAGCTTTGATCAAGTTGTTTTGAGATCAAAATGGCAAGGAAAGGTCACTACTTTTGCAAATGCCAAAAATACCTAAAGGGTGAATAAAGAACAACTCTAGTTCGAAAACGGAGTGGTTAGTACACTCCTGTTATTCCTAGTTGTATGTCTGTACCCTATCCAATAGGTTACTGCCAATAAAGAGTCGCGATAAAGACCATGGGCAGTGTGAGTTACCATATTGCAAAGAACAAAGCTATAAATACCAAATACATAGTTTTCTGTTTGAACTGAACAATTACTATTTTGTTAAGATAGTTGTCATAGTTCGAATTCTTTTTTGGTCTATTACTGATAAATTGTAATTATGTCATATGCATCGTCTTATGGCGATGGCTGTGGCATGCTATATGTCAAATGTTTCCTTTTTCTTGTTATCTGATCCGTAGTAGTGTCGCTGGACCCTGTTTCTGAACAGTCAGCAAATGGTAAATTAATAACTCTGATCTAACTATAGATTCATCGAAATACTTTGTAAATGTTCGTATATGGGATCGTGACCGTCAGCCTAGTTCTGTATATTGGTTGTGACTAAGAAATAGAAAAAGCAGTTCGTATTGGTTCAGAGATTAACAAGACGTTTATTTTTGAAGGGATCGTGTATTACGGAAATACACTGATAAAGATATCACTAAAGCGAGAACGTTTTGGCCGGAAAGCTAAAGTGATTGCCACTGGCTCATTTAGGTTGTTGAATAGTATATACAGAAAATGGATGGAAGAGAGGCAAGGGAAGCAGGGTGATCACTATGCTGCCTTAACTGAAAGAACCGAGTTTACTCCTTCCGTTTCTTTTCTTTCAGAAGAACAAAGTATTGCATACACACTCCCTTTTCAGCGAATTTCGTATTCAATTCGTGTGCGGATGACCTGTAGCATTCCATTGTTTCTAGAGGATCATTCACAGATGGTGGTATTGAATGCCATTTCTCTATTCATTCCTTACTCTGTACGTAAACCATATGAAATTCGTCCCCCTCTCATGCACATGGCAGCAATTATCAATGACGTTGCACTTCTCAAACGCGCTGTGGACATAGATAATCGCAGTGAACTCTGGAATTATAAAGTTTCAATTCTATAAATGAATTATGATAAGGGCTTTAACCCTCTCACGATTGCCTTTATTTGCCGATTCAAGCCATCTTATGAGTTCTTAGTTCGTTTACATGAGCAGAAGAGTTTTATTCAACCAAGTGATCATCCGTCTAAGTAAGGGTTTATTGGAATTCCAGTAATAGAAATGTTTTTCACTATACAGCCATGTGCGGTGACCCTCATTTCCTGCGAGTGATTATGAATGGAATGCCCAACAAACGAGACTTCCCAAGTGTAGCTTTGTATACTCTATCTCATATAGTACTTGTCGATGGCTGATGAAGAAGGTGAAACTCCCATTTTTTCAGCTATTCGAAGCCACGATGGTAAAATGGTTCAGATGCTGATGCGTTGTGGATCCTTATTAGATGTCCGGAATAACCATGGTGACACACCTCTCATGGTGGCTATTCAGGAGCATCAAGAGTTGATTGCTATTTCATTCTCTTCTTACAGTCGTGTGGGTCCAAACCGCACGCGTGTATACTAGTATTTCGAAAGAAGGACCATTTATGATTAGTGCTTGTCCGGGAGCAGTGAACCATAAAGGTCAAACTGCATTAATGTTAGCTGCACGTGAAGGAATGCTACTTTTGGTTCGTTGTTTACTTCGTTGTAAGGTAAGTGAAATGACTGTCGACTGTGAGGGTCACACAGTGTTACAGTATGCATTGGAGGCGAAGCAACATCAGTATGGAATTGTAAGTTCCATACTAGGTTTGAAAGAAGGAAAGGGGCGAGTGAACACAGAACTCGTAGCAATGACATTTGCAAATGGGGAAGAAGTGGATAAACTTTTGGAGAAGAGTGAGCCATCTGTAAAAGAAAAGCTGATGGAACTGAAGAAAGCAATTGGAGGAAAGAAAAATGTAGTATTCATTGAAGAAGATGATTTGTACTCTATTTGTTGAACAAACATGATAGAAAGAGGATATTTCACTATACAATTCCTGGAGACGCGAACGATTGCCATTTATTGAAAGTACTTGAATCAAACGACTTCTTGAAGTCGTCGATGGAGCCATTTGGTAAAGAACTTCTGCAAAAAAACAAGCTGTTTCCAAATCTTCTTCTTCGATATAACTCTATATATTATAGTTTTCAAAGAAGGATACTGTAATCAGAATTGATAATAACTCGTGTATTCGTTCGTCATCACAACGATTTATTTGGTGCCAATCCTTTGCTTCAAGAGAATCAGTGACACACTGAGGATATAAATAAGCATGCGTTTGGGGGTCTATTGCTTCGATTGCTTCCTACAAAAAAGAAAAGTGATTATGACTACCTTGCATTTGCCAAGTTGTAAATAGGATTCTGCTTTTACAATAGCAAGATATTGCTTTGATTCCAGTGTATTTCGAGAAAACGACGAATTATCACCTACCAGCTTTTCTATCAATTCTATTTCTTTTAATATATTCACCGGTTGACACAATTCATCAAAAATAGAAACACGCAGAAGATGAACCCAATATTTCCACTCTATGTCACATGACTTCGATACATCAAGACACTTCTGCAATGTAAAAAGTGTACACCCATATCGATCATGTTTTGAAGTACCCATAAGCGACAAAGAGTAGTAGAACCAAATAGAGGGATGATTAGGAAGTAGTCTTGCTGCTTCAGAAAGATGATAAATTGCATATTGATACTGTTTTTTGGAAATGTAAATAAGTCCCAAAATTTTATGAGTCTGTCCCTGTTGAAACAATGACCCACCTTTGATACAACTATAATGATACAAAGCCTTGTCTGCATGTCCTAAAGCGAATTCGCTACTACCTAGCAAGGAATTAACAAAAGAGTGAATGGGTGCCTCAACCATTGAACAAGTAGAAAGAACCTTGAGATAATTACCTCGTCGATATTCAAGATATCCCTTTAAGTAAACAGAACTCACAAACTCAATGGTCTGTGACGAAAAAGGAAGCAGAAAAAGAACAGAACTCATCGGATTCAAAAGAAAAGCTTCTTGTGCGTCATGAAAAAGAGACGAGGATAGATTTGAGGTGTCAATAGTAGAAAGCTGCGCAATTTCAGATATGTGCTTCTTGCCACTCTTCACGGATGACAATTCCAGAGAAACTAACGTGGATAAAAAGTTGAATTCATAATCCAAAATCTGTCGAAAAGATTGTGAAACGATAAGAGAACTCAATAGCCGGCTTAGGTGTTGAAGAGAAGGAGCTACTCTAGTCTGGAGCCACTACTGTTCAACAGTAGAGAAAGCAATACGTCACTTGATATGTTATTCATAAAATGCAGATCAAATAGAATATACACCTTCAAAATAACAAGACAGACTTGAAATTCATCTGGAATGTCAGTGTATTCTGAAAATTGCCCAATAAGGCTTAAAGCCTTGTCATATTCCCCAATTCTACGGTAAAGATATATCTAAGTGTAAGGAATCATAAGAGTACAGAAAACTAGATCGAAAACAATGACAAGTCCATGAAATGAGCGAGATGAGGGATTCTACAATAATGAATCGTCTATACAGATAACAGTTGTCTGTTCTGCTAGGAGAGAATTCAACTTGCAAATGCCTTCCTGATATGTGTTCTTTTTTAGAGAACAACATGATAAGATACAATCGTTAATAGATACAGCAATACAATCTGAGTTAATCTAGAAATTGGTGATAGCTTGCACTCCTACATGAGGACGAGAAATGAACTCTAAATATGATTCTGGCAGTCCATGAAAGCATTGAAAGAAAGCCGTAAAATATGATTCATCAAGGATCATGATTAATAGTGAGAAAAATAGAGAAACTATAGTACTGTAATTAATATCAGAGTCATCTAGGAAGGATTGAATGGTCATGGTTCATAACTCCTAGTGTCATCAAGCGATTGTAGACAAGAACTCAATTTCACATTTAGTTATACATATCAATGTACTGAAGTGAATTGTATATGTAGTAATATTTAATTTTGGGATATACTTACAATTGTTCATCAGTGCAAGGATTCAGTAAGTATTTCCTATGATATTGTGGCATAGTTCGTATCTACTGATCGTTATTAGTATAAGTGTACAGTATAACTGCTTTCTGGTAGAAAAGGGGTGTAACTCTGTTCCAGCTGATGAGCCAATCTTATGGACAATTTGGCTTTCTCTCCCTTCTAAGTCGTTTATTTCTATGAAGGTTCATGTCAACGATTCCCTACATTATAATATCTGATACAGAGATGAAGTACATGTTTATAACAAATAATTACCCATAGAATTATCTTTCCCCTGGAAGTGACACATACTTTCGGGAACCTGGCAAATAAGAAAACGACACAAACTTGCAGAGCTCGGCAGCTATTTGCGAAAAAGAACTCTTCCTTGTTCCTAGAAACCTCTCTGACTTACATAGCATAAATAAGTCAACAAGAGTAGAATGAAGAGAAGAAAAACTGCCACTAGTAGTATGACCCCTTGTGTTATTAAATGAATACACATGGTATGACTGCAAACTACTCCGTATATACTGTTCAGCCTTCGTTGAATCAGTTGATAGATAGATAGATGGTGTGATTTCTTCTGGGATGTGTTGATTCCGAATTAGTCTTGCAATGAAATGCGCAACAGAGGGCAACTGCTGCTCACTTATCATGGCGATATGCTCCTGATAGTCCGCAAGCAAACCACCACATCGAATATGCACGGAAAGATTGAAAGGAGTTGATCCCATCAGACTCCACCTCTCTTGGATCAATCGGATGTTATCGGGATTGGGATTGAGTAGCAATCGTAGCATCATTCTTCGATAATTATTCCAATGCTGATTCTCACGCAAGATCCCCAGTCCTCGCATTAATCGAAGATTTCGATTCGTAAAGAGTTTAAATCTGTAATCCCTGAAAATAAGATTCTCTTTCCTTGAAGCCGCCGTAAGATTCGCTATGTTGATGTTGATGCAATGACTCGTTTTCCCACACTGTCGAAACTGGGAAAGAGGTCCCGTGTATCTCAGCTCTCGAATGCAAGAGTTCAGCTCACTCCAAAATGCATCGGGTGCTGCCACTACAATGAAAAGAATAACTCGAACCTACTTAAGAAACGCCGTCCTGACAATAGTGCATAGGTCAGGGTGTGTACAATGGAGGTGTACTTATGGCCCAGACCTCCAGGAAAACTATTAGATATTACATAGTAGGTTCCATTCTGAGTCACTCTAGCAAGTACTTTCTTACATAATTCATTGTAATCGATTCCATCATTCCATGGATAATACTGAATTGGATCATCTCCATAATTTTTGTAGGGAGTTGTAGGAATAGTAATAAACCGGTCATACTTATACGCATCTTTGGACTTATCTTTTGATCTCCTTGATCTCTTTGATTTTGTCACTTGTTCTGGTGAGATTGCATTCTCCACTGTGTTATTTTCTAATAGAGTCACATTATTAGCATTCACTATTCCATAGGTAGTGTTTAGATTCACGATTCCTCTTGCTCTACGGGGAAATAGAATAACGCATTCATGTAGTGTATTAATAGTACCCAGTTGACTAAAGGGAACATACGACACTAGAGAAAAGTAATCACTCAGTAAATTCACTAGCAAAAAGAGTGCAGTGATATGACTTAACCTTACCATCTCACTGCTCTTATATCAGTGTTTTCAGAAATACGATAGGTTATTGGAATTGCTGCTTTTGAGTTATTCAGCTTATTTCTGTATAATCTATTGATTTCTAATATTCCTTTATTGAATACTCACAGATCACAGTCATTGTCTACAAATACTCTACATCTTACTAGCCCATTTGCTTTGGGATAGGGTTTTTAAAGAAATAGGCTAGACTGCAGAATAATAGCTTTTATTTATAGGTTATTTTCACATTCTAGGGTATGAGACTTACAGCAGAGTGTTTATGAATTAGGATCTCTATCTTTAGTGACCATATACATTGGAATAATATTTTCTCCTTCTTGGATATTGAGAATGGCTTCTAGTTTCTCTTGTATTCGATAATTGGCATTCACTTATTGGAACTTAGAATTTTGGGTACGTACGAGGTATAAAATAAAAAATTCACTACATAAACAAGTTAGAATTTCTCAACAAGTAGTAGAGACTGTTTCAGCATTGTGCTTCTCGTTAAATCTATCTGGAAGTATAATACTATTGAAAGAGTCCAATCATCTATAAATGTTTGTATTTGAACATCTCTTTCCTTCCAAAATCTGTCAATAGTGCTTGCATCTGTCTATACTGCAATATAATAGTAGCTCTGAACATATGATAGATAATGAGTTTTCCAACTGTGTTTGATCCTCTGTAATCCGTAAATAACAGTTCATTTGGAATAGCATATCGCTAACATACTTTTGTTTGCATGCATGGATCCTGAGTATGGTATATACTCCAAGCAAGACAAACCAATTCATATTAGTACCTTTGAATACGATTATTGAGCACCAGAACATCTGCTTCACATCCTTGAATTTGTTTTGAATGGTATCCCCAGATAGGTATTGAATCGTTTGCACAGACTATCTACAATGAATTCCACTGGAATGGGCATTCGTAGATCAGGAATGGAGAACTGGATTACAAATATAGTGTACATTTGCTTTAAAAGATGAGTATGAACATTCTAGAAGAAACACATCCATTTGTTTTTTACTACTTCTTTCTAATCAAGAATCACTGAGAGAAGTTAAAGCTATTCGTATTCACAACAAATCATCGTTCTCATCACAACAATAATTCTAACACATCCAATATTAATTGCTAATTAGTATAGTTACTTCTATCATCAACAATTCAGTCATTCACTTCTGGAGATGCCATGACTCAATTCATATGTGCAACGTAGTATTTAGCGAGTACCAATACCTATTCGAAATTGGTACATCCTTCAAGAGTGTATTTAACTGGGACTGTACGTTCGCAGCTATAATTACATGTCTCATCTTTTCTCGACAGTAGTATAAAAACTGTTAGATAATTCTCAAGTTTACACATACTCTCATGTCTTTCTTTTCGAAGGGCAGTAACTATTTCCATTTACGGAGTGTAGTTCAGGCGTACGCTTATGTCACCTAAACAAGAAAGTACCCCACTGAATCTCATTCATATCCCCTTCTTACATACACTAATATCTTCAGAAACAAACTCTCAGCTCATTTACGAAACAGTTTCAATAGTTGAATGTTCCTGGATTGTAGCAGGTTGTCAATATTCCATCACTTGCTTGAATAACCGTAAAGTCTACACATGTAGATCATGTAAAATAATCTAATCAATAAATGGAATTGAAGTATATCATTATCATGAAGGAAAAGAAGAGAAACGGAGAAACACTCATTTTTTCTTTGCATGTTGGGAAGACTTGGAAGTCGATCACTGAAACTGGTGGGAAGAAAGTTTAATCCCATAAACTTCACCAGACCTGTTGCTGGTTTTGCCTTATTGGGTACCTCCTAATGTATAGCACCTTTTAGTACTCTGGAGAATTTCAACGATCGTCTCATTAATCGAGATATTGACTTGAGAGACGTAATCTATTTGGATGCTGGAGTTTGTGCTTACATTTTTGTTACATGAAGGCGACGTCAAGGATGGACCCCAGAGTCTTACAGACAATGCTCCCCTATTTTACTGAAGATTACGGAAATCCCCATTCGAGAACACACATATATGGCTGGAGTGCTGCACAGGCTGTAGAAAAGGCTCGTGAGCAGGTAGCCCAGTTGATTGGAGCCTCTGCGAAGGAGATAGTGTTCACTTCGGGCGCTACCGAATGTAACAATATTGCGGTGAAGGGAGTAGCACAGTTTTATAAGGACAAGAAGAATCATGTTATTACTACCCAAACTGTAAGTAGTTGCTTCAACTGTTTCCTTTAGGAACACAAGTGCGTTCTTGACAGTTGTCGTTGGCTGTCGGAGCGTGGCTTTAAGATTACCTATCTTCCAGTGCAGAAGAATGGCCTTATCAATCTAGACGATTTAGAAAATGCAATTACAGATAAAACGAGTCTAGTTTCTATAATGGGCGTCAACAACGAGATCGGTGTCTGTCAGCCGTTGAAGGAGATCGGAGCGATCTGTCGCAAGCACGGAGTCTATTTCCACTCGGACTGTGCTCAGATGTTCGGCAAGGTTGTCTTTGAATTCCGCTCTCACCTAGCTGCCGTTGAACGTCGACGAGATGAACATCGACCTCATGTCCATCTCTGGACACAAGTGCTACGGACCCAAGGGCGTTGGAGCTCTCTACATCCGTCGCAAGCCTCGTGTGCGTCTGGAACCACTGATGTCCGGAGGTGGGCAGGAGCGCGGCTACCGCTCGGGAACTCTTCCTACTCCTCTGGTGGTCGTACGATGCATCGTGAACTTGTAATCCAAAGGGGTTGGGCCGTGCTGCCGAGCTGTGCAAGGAAGAAATGGCTGATGACTACAAGCGAATCAAGAAGTACGCTGATTACTTCATTGATCGCATCATGAGGGAGGTACGGATGACCCTTTGTTGTGACTGTAGCTCCCCGATGTGACATTAAACGGGGACAGGGAACACAGATGGCCTGGAAATATCAATCTGTCCTTCTCATGCGTGGAGGGCGAATCGCTCATCATGGCTATTCCAAACATCGCGGTGTCCACCGGATCTGCGTGCACCAGCGCTTCTCTCGAGCCTTCCTATGTCATGCGTGCCTTAGGAGTTCCTGACGACTTGGCTCACACGTCGATTCGCTTTGGTCTTTCTCGTTTTACGAAAGAATGGGAGATGGAGAAGGCTGCTGATCTGATTATTGCTCAGGTGAAGAGACTACGCGATATCAGTCCTTTATGGGAGATGAAACAGCAGGGAATTGATCTCAGTACCATCCAGTGGAGTTCTCATTCATTTGTTTGTTGCACTCTAACTACGTGCATAGATTCTGTTAACAAACACGACAAATTAAA
>JZRM01000235.1:0-27054 GCA_000963415.1 Blastocystis sp. subtype 6 | reverse complement strand
CTGCTATGGAAGCCGTTGCTTAGAATTAGTTTGTACCCTAGTAACTTGTTTGTTAACAAATTCTTCTACTTTGCATATTTTTCTACAAGCTTTTTCATTGGATACCCGGTCATAAACGACTGTTCTTTGATTCCAGTTGTTGCATTCAGAATTTGAGAGAACAGGAATTCCAGTCCCCATGGTTTCGGGCCCGTCACCAATAGTCGTTCTCCTAGGCAAATCATAATATTCTCGCCAAGCAACTGCTTTACGTCGTTTTTATTGTTGTTGTCTATGATCGTCTTTACTAGCATGCAGAAGTAGTAGGTGTCGAGAGAGGGATAGCGGATGTGGTCCAGCAAGGAGAAGATAGCATTTCGCAGATCTTCCACATTTAGCATTTTCAGCACGTTTGTATAGAATTCCACAGGGAAGGCGCGTTGGCTGTTATCGTACTGGATATACGTGGACTCCGCGACCTCGTAGATGATGGCGTTGAAGATCTCAGGAGAGTTGGCATACTGCAGAGCAATCGACGACAGCTTAGCGATCACCCCGTTGTTGCTTCCATATTCCGAGAAGTACTTTTCCAGCTTCAGCGGCTTCAGGATCACGTGTGTGTCCCACTTATCCACTGTGGGCATGTGCAGATACTTCGTGAGCTCTCCCGAAATCGCCCCTCGTGGGTCGAAGAAGGGCAGATTGCCTGGCTGCGCAGCAGTGATCGTGTTACGCAGCTGAGGGAAGCAGGAGGGGATGTACAGACACAGCTGCGCATAATGCGCTGACAACAAAGCAGGCCATTCATTGTATAGAGTAAGAAGAAGCGAGGCGAGGGCCTTCGCATGGATCTCGATTGACTTTGGCAACACTCTCCACGTTGTCCAGAAAATGTTTAAGAAGCGGAGATAGGCAACAATCAGCTCTGTGTACTGATTAGCCACGGTTTCGTCAGCGCATTGCTTCGCTAGCCGAATCAGTGAGAGCGAAGACATAGCAGTGACCCACGCATAGGTATAGATAGGGAGAATCGATGGCTGCATTCGCTGTAAGCCATAGAGAAGCACACGGAGAATGTCAGTTGCGAGAGCTGTCTGACTAGGAGAGACCTGTGAGTCGATAAAGGTCGTATGGAACGGTTCCAAGACAGTCTCGATGATTTCTAGAAGCATTGATAACACAAGACTGTTGCTGTGCTGCGTTCCGTCTTTCTGATCATCTGTCAATACACTCGCGATACTTGTCATGATACACAACAGAAGACCGCTCTTACTGGCTCCATGAGTATAGCGGTAGAGTGCCAGGACGAGAGTGGTGAATGCATGGACTGCCGAAGAGAACTCGTCTTTCGAGAACTGGATTTCAGTAGAGACTTCTTCAGAGATTGTCTGATCAGTCGACGAGATGTTGAGTGCAGACAGTAGCAGTAGACGCAAGGCCACAACCGTCTGTGTTTCGGATTGAAACAAACCGCGTCGTTTCAGGGCAAGGATAAACGAAATAACTTGATTCTCTGTTGGTTGGACTCCCAGATCAATCCACGCATGTAGCACACTTCGGAATTGGTTCATGAATACAGTTTCCTGTACGAGTACCTCATAGCGATGCTGCAGTTGCAGCAGCACACTGTGAAGTTCCTCAAGATGGGAATTTGCAGGAGCAGAGGCAGACAGTTCTGCAGCAGCTCGAATTGTCTTGGGAAGATTGTTTGTATAGAGAACGTGGCGATTGATCATAAGCTGTCTGATCAGGTCAGTCAATACTACCGTTATGGAAGCATTTTCCAATTGATCTGCAGGCGTCGCATGTAATACATTGCACAGGATAGGATCCAAATGAGAGGCAGAGATGAGTTTCTTCTGAATGATCGTGCCAATGAAATTAATATCGATATTAGTTACAGAATGAGAAAAGAGGGTTTGAAGCACATATTCGATCAGAGAGGCCGGTGTCCATCCGAAACACCGCTGAGCAACATTGAGAACCACGGGAACAATGAGCTGATACAGCCGTAGCTTCAACTGGTTATTCTCCTTGATGAAAGTAGAATAGAGGAATCTGCAGAGAATAGCATAATAGGGATCTGGATTAATATCCGATGAGAGCAAAGAACTCTTAAAAAATGAATCAAGATCTTTAGCGAACTTGACGTCGTCAGGAAGTTGCGTAGATGACACCAATCCATTTGATATGCTTTGTTGCAGATGATATACATATGATTCGACATGTTGGCGAAATCCAATGAGCAATGACTGAGATGTCATATGTGCCTGACGTCGAGAATCCATTGAATAGGCATCGACCCGTAGATTGTTTAGCACTGTATCCTGGCCCTCTTGGAACGTAGTGTGAAGAGAGGAGTTTCCATTCTCGAAGCTTGAGCCCATCGACGAAGGCAAGTAAGTAGGTCGCATTGATGAAAGAGAAGGACTGAGAGACTGGACAGAAGGAGAAAATAGAGAAGGAGGTTGGGAATAAGAGACAGAACGTTTTAGCTGGGTAGATGCAGGACTCATACCAGGTGCAGTAAACTGAGGAGTTTGGAGTATATTGGAAGAAGCACGAGAGTGCATAGAAGCCGATCGTTCTGAAAATGGAATAGCATGAAGACTAGGAGTATGATTGATGGACTGCTGGAAAGAGGACTGTGACTCCACAAAAATAGCTTGTCGCTGTTCTTCAGAGAGTGAGAAAGCATCGAATACAATGGGAACATAGCGCAACTTACAACTCGATGGAATGGTTTGATCATTATGTATTCTGCAGAGTTCAACAAGCATCATATGCACCCATGGCTGAGAGGGACTCTTCAGCACATCAGATGACGCACATCCCTTCACAATGGCACATACAAAAGGCATTACATTTCCTAGGATATTCTTCATATGGGCTTCATATAGCAACTTCTTTAAATCCAATTTGGGAATCGGCAGAGCATGATTTCGAGTGACTGTCAACAGAGCAATAAACTCTCCTAATGAGCGAGCCTTTTGATGGGTATTCTCATTGTCTGCATCCTGAAAACATATCTTGGCATTGTATATGCAAGAGTCAAGAACATATTCTTCCAATTCTTGACTATGAAGAGCTGTGATTAACTTAAAATAGGTATGACCGTGAAGACTCTGCCGAGATATATAACTGGCCATAACATTAGCAAACGCAGGATAACTAGATACTGGAATTAGATCCTTAATTTTTTCCGCAATCTTCTCATAGTTATCTGGAGACAACTGGTTCATAAGACGAGTTAACTTGCCTTGGATCGCTTCACTAAGAGGTGGGCAATGCTGGATATCCTGAGGTTCATTACTATCGATCTGATGGGTCAAGGAAGACACATTCATTATGGGAGTCCGAAGCCCTGGAGGAGGACTTGATATGCCAATTGAAGGGGATGGATTCATCACCGACTTCATTCGGAAATCCTGGTAGCATGGTATTGTTTGGAGCTGCTCCTCTATTTCTGGACGGTCGTGAATGATATCTCGAAGATAAGGAAGTAGCCCTTGGAGAATCTGTGAAACGAGATCATAGTCATTGATTTGTTTGAGAGTAGTTATCACTTGAACCAGAATTGAGTTCTCATCGCCTTCGAAGAGTCGTCGTTCGAACAACTCACCAAGAAGCGTGATTGATAAGATTGCTGTGGGAGCTGTCAGAGAACCAAGCAAGACACTAATGAAAGAAATATATACTTCATGATCAAAAATAAGTTTAGACGACCGCAATTCAACAATCTTGGTACAAAGTTGGTTCACCACGTTCACTCGATTTGGTTGATTCAGGATGGAGTTCAACTTTTGTGTCTCCGCCTGGATCATCGTCATCCACGTCTTCTTCATTGCAGAAGATGACTCCCGAATCGTTTGAATTGCTTCACGAACAGTAGCATGTGTAGTGTCGTCCTGCTGTTGAACACAACGTTCCTCCAGCATACACAACAGAGAAAGCAGTGGACGACATGCAGTTGAGGTCACATTCTTGCAATGGGATTTGATAAATGTTACCATGCTTCCCATTACAACAGGAAATGAATACTGATCGATACGCTCTTGCAGTGCTTGTGACAACTGATTATCTCGTGTCCAATTCTTGACAAATAGCTGGTTAAATACGAAATGACTGTTACTTTGCAACAAAAGCGCTTGGAGATGCAACTGATTGATGTTCAAGAGAAGTCGATTGGGAACGTCATCATGAGAACGGATAAACAGTTCCAGAACTTCCAGTACAAGCGACAGGTTGATCTGAATACCCTGGTGAAGAGGAACGATCAGTTCTGAATCCAACGGTGAACAAAGAACACGTAGACAAAGCTGTTCAATGAGAAAACGACGCATATAAGAACGAATAGATGAGGTGAAAAGGTTGATGAGAATAATTGTAGGATTAGCTTTCATAATAGGAGCAAGTAATGTTTTCGCTTCATCAAATACGCTACTCTCCAGTAATGAGATAATTGTATCAATCATCTCTTGATAGGTCCATACAATAGAGTCAGCAGAAATGGAGTTTTCTTGAAGATTGGTCAGTAACGAGCAACGACTTAACGATGAGCAGCATGTAGAGGGCGCAGCCAGTAGATTTCGTACTAAAGATAGGCAAGCTCCTATAAATGAAAAACAAGAAATAGAATGACTTGGAACCTTCCACCGTTTTTTCAGCAAATCACTGATATGAGATCCAGTGGCCTCAAGAAAAGCTTCATCCAGGAAGGTGAATGCAGAAGATGAGTCTACATGAAAAGATAGACTGTCGAAACAGTTAAAGACTTCAGTAAACGATAGATTGGGATCCAGTTGGTGAAGTACATGAACAACAGTTTTCGCATCCCATCCACGCACAAGTAGTTCTTTTGGAAGTTCTACATGTATTTGGGATAAAAAGTCACGAGCTCTAGAAATAAGACGCAAAACCAGAAAATACAGAAGAAGCTGAGTCGAGACTTCTTGTGGTGACTTTATATTTGCCATGCTAACTAAAAGCGAGGCCACTTCTGCTGGATTGAAGTGGATTTTCTCTATAAAGTGAGTTCGTGTGCCAGTACAGTACTCGAAAGATACAGTTTCGATATCACTGCAGACAACACTTCTTCGTTTACACAGATAATATATCCAATATCAAGAATGATACTAAGGCTGGGTAGTGTGGAAGGAGGAGACAAATCCATTTCATTCTGGTAAAAGATCGAAAGAGCAGAGTCCTTGTCGTGCAACAGATCACTTAGCAAAGACCTTGCTGTCTCCGCATCCCACAAACTAGAATGAGTTTTGATGAACTCAGCAAGATCTGAGTAGTAAACAGATAATAGTTCTGTCTGGCGATCGTTCACAATCTTAGGAACACATTGTTTTAAGTACTCCTCCACATCCTAAAAATGAATCGGAACTTCGAAGATGACTTTGCCGAAGGGCTGAGATGGAACGTCATCGATGGTAATTGATAGAATGCAGCTGATAGAGTCAGTCAGATGGAGAGATGACACAAAACTGGTGAAAGGGATGACATCGCTCTTTATCTTACAATTATCGAATGCCTGAGGAATCAGAATGTGAAATAAAGAAAACTCGTTCAAGAACAAAAGAGATCTCCGTGCTCTGTAGCAACTTACAGAAGAAGTCAGCAAGAAAATCAAATTCTTTTTGATTACGGTTTTCTCCCTTTTCATTTGGTACTAAAACAATATTAAACAGTTCCTGCAGCACAATTGCAGAAGCGTACTTTCCATACTGTTTTATGATCTAGAATATCATAGTCTCGATTAACAATTCAACTTCAAATAACAGGTCGTGTGATTCAGTAGTCTTCTCTTCATGTAAAGCACCGACAAGACTATGAATCTTTTGAAATAGGATTATTGATATATATTCTCTTCTCTTGATAATTGGTGGTTTTTCCATTACTCAATATCCCTTAGTGACTATCGTTTATTATTGTAATGTGGAGTGATTTCTTGATAAACAAGGTATCAGAGGTATTCCATTTCTCTATACAAGATATAATATACTCTTGTAACAAATCTTTCCCAACACTTGCTTGTTAAGAGTTAGGGCTAGGGGATAAAGAATTCGCCTGTCGTTCTATTATAACGATAAAACGGCCTCTTTGCAACGATTGAAATCACATTTAAAAAATAGAAAAAACGTAATCATCACTCATGAATCGAGGAAGCATTAATTCTGCTATAAAGAAAGGAATATCTGGGTCCTTTATAGCGAATCGACAAGCTTCCAACTCTTCTGAACAATCAAGAAGAAGGCGTGAAGAATTTGCACAAAAGAAACGAGGAGTAATGGACGATCCTAGTTATTCATAAATAGAGAGTTGAGAGTACTCCCCTTCCGGAATCGGCAAATCCAAACACAATAGCCCCAGATATTAATCGCGTATCGTTATCTGCATGGATTCGACACTTAGCTGAATGAATATGTAAAGTCTCTTCAAGAGGAGGACATGACAACCGTAATCGAATCTACAAGGCAGATCCGAAGGTTACTTTCCCAGAGTAAGCGATTAGTATGTTGCTACTAAGGATCATAGAGGATGGCCTCTATGTAAACAATGTAATCGAAAGCGGAGTTGTACCTGTTTTTGTTCGCTTTCTTGCCTATGATAATCTGCCAAAGTTGCAATTTGAGTCCGTCTGGGCTCTAACAAATATTGCCTCGGGAACACCTCAGCAGGTTCGTATTTTTGGATTAGCGTCATAGACAGACAGCTGTTGTGGTGCAGGCAGGAGCAATCAGCCCATTGTTATCTCTCTTGATGTCAACCCACTTGGAAGTTCAGGAGCAAGCCGTATGGGCTCTCGGAAACATAGCTGGAGACTGCGACGAATATCGTGAGATCATCCTGAAATCGAATGGCTTTTCGTTCATCGTCTCTTTTGCCAAAAGTAATTATGACAAAATTGGTGTGGTAAAAAACTGTATCTGGTGTCTTTCAAACCTTTGTCGTAACCAGCAGAAGCTACCAGGATTGTTTCAGTATATCCAGCCTCATCTCAAGTTTTTACAGCAGATGCTGTCGTGCAATGTTCCGGAAGTCATCTCTGATGCGTGCTGGGCTTTTTCATTCCTTACAGAGGCGGAGCCGGAGCAGAAAAAGACCGTGATTTCGTACATTAATCCTACCTATTTGATGCGTTTGATTTGCGTGGACAATATCCGACTTCAAACTCCTGCACTACGGATGGCCGGGAATATCGTGTCAGGAGACATCGATGACACGCAGCTCATGCTGGATGCCGGTTTGCTCCAGGTTCTCATAGCAATTCTGCCAAAGGCGAAGGAGATGCAGAAGAAGGAGATTATTTGGATTATCAGCAACATCACTGCTGGTACTCCGACTCAAATCCAGTCTGTGATTGACAGAGGTTTTATCAAGTATCTGATTAGTGTGATCAACACAGAAAGTCTTTTGTTGCAAATTGAAGCGACTTGGGCAGTTTGTAATGCAATTAATGGGGGAACGGTCGAGCAAGTAGTGAAATTTATTGGTCATCATTGTTAGATTCGTTATATTGTTGAAAAGCAAGTTATAGGACCCTTAACTCGTATTTTATCACAAACGAACAAGATCTCATTGGTGAAGAATATTCTAATCTCCATAAATCGAATATTAAAAGTAGGAAATAGGCGTGTTATTCAGTATAGGTTGGAAATCATGTTCAGAAGCATTGTCAGTTAGCTGACAATCCCTACCTTGTATTGTTTAATGAAGTTGGAGGAGTCGATCGGATACTCGAGATCCGAAGTGTGAGTGATCCAGAGATGAAGGAGATTTGTGACCATATTCTTCGTTACTGCGAAGTGGAAGAAGAAGACGAAGAAGCTATGTTACCTAAAATCTAGTTTACAATTTTTGGTCTTGAGTTTATTCGTTTCAACAAAAATATAAACCCGTTAATCTTGTTTCTTTGAATACTTTGTTGAAATCTTCTCTTCCGAGTAATTCCACAACTCTCGCACTTGGCCTTTTGCAAAAGCAGTTCCAAATGAGGCAATGAAGCAAGCCGGAACAATGTACAGTAGAGCAGGCTATTCTGAACCATTCTCATCGACACTACCTGAGCATGCTTGAAAGCAATCATTACAAACACTGTGACAAGCAATGCAAGCGCATAGAACAAGCACCCTGCATGGAAGTAAGGCTTACTCCAATCAGCACTTTCTGCCGTATTCTTGCCCTCCTTCCTAGCATTATATGCATCAAATGCCAGCAAGAAAGCGATGAAGAAACCAGGCACCACAACATCGCCAAGGCCCAGCATACTGAAGTATTCACGTGTGTATTCGGTGGGAGCAGGCAGTTTCTTAGGAAACACGAATTTGATCGGCCCCTTCACACCTGTTGCAACTTTGACCATCACCTCTGTACCGAATACCCAAAAGATATCGTAAATAAACAGGCCCGAGAGCAGCAAACACCCGTTCTTGAAAGACCCAATCGACTCATTCGCCAGTGACTACACGTCAGCAACAGAGGACGAACGAACAAAAACAACAATGCAAATACCGAAAATGTTATTTCCGATCCAGTGGCTATCGAAGAAATAATAAATACCGACCAAGAACGAAAGTGGATATGAGATCAAGTCGCAAACGCGGATTTGAAGTTCCAACTTAAATGCTTAGAATCAGTTAAATAGAGGGAATATACGCCATTTGAGATTGATGGAGAAAACCACTTTCGGGAAAACGTTTTCAAGAATCATGTTGAAGCACCCGGCCATGGAAACACAAGAAGCGATAATCAGGTAAATGAAAATCAGTTGTTTCACCATGTTCTCATCAAAGTACTTGAAAGCGATATAAAGACCGAGAAGAGCAGCAGACGCAATAAGAGGGAACGCCATGGCATCATTTTTATTCATCTGTTCATCCTATTTGTTAAAAACAGCACATATACATTCTTTCTTGGTAAATATGGAAATATAGGATCCAATATAGACAAGACAGACAGAAAGCAGGATTGTCGATACCTGTACTGGAATCACAACAAAGGCAGTTGATATTAACCAAATTAGGACAAGTGAAAGAGAGATGATGAACGGTTTGTTAGGTATGATATGCGTCATATCAAAGAGTATACAAAAATGAATAGAAAATCGGTCTATTTGAAGGAAAGCGAGGGTATGGAACATAGGCTACATTTATGTAGAGACCTTACAAGAACCAAAGTCCATGTCGTGTTTCACTCAGATTCTAGTGTTGATAAATCTGGTTGATCTTCATTCCATTACTACCCACAACCAGGAGATTGGCCACCTTGAGAACCAGTACGAGAATCATCAGTTCCGCGGGAATTTCATATCCTTGTAACAACCTCATTTTTATTCCCCCAAATAATTATTGTCGAATGGCTCGGAACCGCTTTCTCCTGACTTTGCTTTTTATTCTTTTAGTACAGATGGCTCAGTGTGATGCTGGTATTCCTGAGTAGTTTGTAGTTTTAAGGTTTCACTTGTAGTGAGCCTCCAGAAGTTTATGAAAAGAAGCTGCATGGTATTTATAAAGAGCGAATTAACGGAGCACAAGCTATCAATCACCATCTTCGTCACCAAGTTTGGAAGAAACCTCATAGTTATCAAGAGTCTGAAGACATTAGAAAGAATAGACAGTATCGTCATAAACATTCAAATTTCGGCCATACAAAATTGTGGAAGAGAATTCAACTTGATGCGAATCCTAAACACCACCACCATCACGTACATGTGTCTCTCCCTGCTCACGGATAGAAAAGTGCCCACAATAGTTGGTTGGAAGGCTTAGTACACAGTATGATTATGATTGTGAGTATGGAGTTCATGGACAAGACGTTTTTTATTTCTGCCATCATGTCGATGACTCACAATAAATGGTTGGTACTTCTGGGCTCTGTTGCTGCTCTGTTTTTGATGAATGGCATCTCCTGCTTGATGGGCGTTGTTCTTCCAGTTATTATGTCAAGAACAGTGACACTGACATTTGCTGCCTGTCTCGTATTGATTCTATCTCTGTGTTATCTAGTTTGTTTTCTTTGGAGTGAGGATGATTATCAACGGTATCAAAATGGATGACGAGTAGGCGAGGATTCCGGAGATAATGTGTAGCAATAACGAAGAAATGACAGAAGCTCAGGAAGAGATCAACCTAAATTTCAAGGAGTCGGAGGCCAATTTAGAGTCTTCCCCACTGATCTCTCCTACAACAGAGGCGAAAATGTGCAAGCCTCAGGATAGTGTGGCTCTTCAGATCTTTTTAATGATCTTCTTTGCAGAGTGGGGTGATCGTTCGCAAGTATCAACTATCTTGCTTGCAGGAACACACCCCGTAGTATCTGTTTTTCTTGGTGGATGTCTGGGCTACTTTATTACTTCTCTGTTAGCTGTATTGTCAGGCTCTTGGTTGGCCTCAAAGGTCTCGCCTCGTGTGATCACTATCACAGGTGGAATTCTTTTTCTTCTTTTTGCTTTCCAGACCATTTTTATGAAGTAGATGCACTGTTTGTTGCGACAAACATACTAAAAAGATTAATTTGCACTCTTCTCTTCGGCCGCCGGAGCAGAGGTCTCCTCAGGCTTTGCAGCGAAGACATAAGCTTGAGCATTACGGAAAGTCGAGCCATCCACTAAACTTTGCTTGTGCATCTTGTATTCCACGATTGTTGAGGGGTCCAGACCAAGGATCTCGCGCAGCTTGTCACCGATGCTTGAAAACGAGGTATTGGCACTATTCCACACACTGATCATGTCCTCCTTGTTGCGACGAGCCATCATCACACCGACCACGTTCGGATCTTCAAAGGCCTCGCCAATCGCCGCAAATACCTACTGGTCAGCAAGGTGCAAAGGAGAAACAAGATCCTGCCACAGTTTTCCCAGTACTCCAGAAGTACGCTTGACTTTCAAGATCCAGCAACCACCATTGGGAAAAGTCTACGATAAAGTACTCCTTTGGTCCTCTACTTCCCAAGCAGGTACTAACTGCTCTCTAAAGAGATAGTAGTTGCAATCCTTATCGAGAGCAGAGGGACGCTTCATGTGAATATAGTATCTATCTGTTAGCGAAGCAGGATACAGGTACCTCCAGAAATCCTCAACAGTATCAAAAGTACCGATTCTCTTCAGATTCTCGGTATAATTAACTCTACAAAATTAGCATAGCATAGAATGATATCTACAATTGTTGACCTCTTGGTAATTTTTTATCATACCTAGAGTTTAACAAAAGAGAACAAACAATACCAAAAAGACCATGCAGACTGGAGTTTATGGACAGTAGGAACGGATTCTAAAGTAAAAGTATCTAAATTACAAAAGTACCTTCCGCCTTCTTCTCAACTTCCGTATTCTCTACTACCTCCTTCGACTCAGTCTCAGCAATCTTCTCTGGTTCAGTAGACATATCTATTCCAAGTTTCTGTCACCATCCCTACATAAGAAGTATAGTGATCAAGTAAACTTGATAACTATAGACAACTATTACTATGTAGATTCTGTATTCCAAAGGACTTGTGGTGTTGCTAATTGGTGCTAATCTGGATTTGAAAATTAGGAAACACACAAGAGTTCTGATATTCTTATAACAGCAGTTTGGGTACTTGTTCTTACTGAAATAGTTACTTGGTAGTACTAATGAGTAAGAATACGAGCGAAAACTCCTATGTCACCGAGTTTGTCGATAATCATTCTATTGAGTTCTTTGGAAAATGTGTGATTCCAAAGCTTATTATGAAACAAGAAAAAATCCAGAGCGGAGACATTATCCTTTTACAAACTGAAGTACTCTTTTTGCTTCATTGCTTAGTAGAGTTGCCAGTATGTTGCTACTGCATGGGAAAAGCGTATGCCTTCGAACAATCTCATTCTTCTGTATCCTTGTTCTGTGAAACCAAAACTATCGCCTAAGCACTACTTTTCTGTATCTATTCAGAGGCTACCATCTTTACCACCTGTTTCTCTTCGACTTATATTTGAAGCAAGTCTTCAGACGTTTCCGGCGTCTTTCAATCGTCGTCTGTCTCAGTACCTTCATCGCTGCCCTCTCTTAGTGGGTGGATGGGTGCGTGTGGGAGACTACTCCTATCGACTCTCCTCGTTTCTGCAGCTGTGAAGAGTAAGCTTTAGGTCTGTCCCATCGAAGCCAGTTGTGCTGTGTGTGACGGACTCTACTGTCATGTTTCGCCAGACTCATCCAGAAGATACCGCGAGCGAGCTGGTGATTCAGCCACCTCCCAAGTCCCTCTCATTTCTTCGTTGTCCTCTTCCAGGATTAGAAGACGCTTATCATTCGATCGTAACGTCGATTCTTTACCATGCCATGTACCCATCGGTGAAGCTCTACAAGGGGATTCTCATTTCAGGGGATCATGGCCTTGGAAAATCAACGATTGTTCAGTCTCTTTTTTCTGTTGATTGATAGATTGATCGCGCAATTTCGTTTTGCAAGCCATATCTAAATATCTTTACCCAGCAAATCACTGCATCTTCTATCAATAACACAAACTATGGTGATAGCGCTCGAGCGATCAACTCTCTCTTTTCTACCGCTACTCGTTTTGCAGAGAACGATTCATCGAATCTCTCTGTTATATGGATCGAAGAAATCGACCGTATTTGTAGAAAGCGAAGTGAGTATGATCAAGAGAATACGCAGCTTGTTTCACAGTTGCTCACTTGTATCGATGGACTTCGTGTTGTTAACGGAGTTCTTGTTATCGCGACTGCCACAAAACCCTATTTACTGGATGAAGCATTGCGGAGAGCTGGGCGTTTTGACAAGGAAATCGCGATTCTCCCTCCAACACAGGAGCAAAGAAAGGAAATTCTAGAGTTATATTTCAGGGAGTTTCATGCATTGGAGAAAGTGGAGAATCATATAGAAGAGCTGTCTCTACTAACAAGGGGGTTTTCTGGTGCTGACATTGAAATGTTTGTGCGACAGGTACTCGTTACCTCTGTTGAGGAATCGATACCAACCCTCTCCTTAGCATTTTTGGTCTCGGTACTAGGAGGAATCGTTCCTTCTATCATGAAGGATCAGGAGCATGTTACTGGGATTCAGTGGGATGCAATTGGAGGAATGGATACTGTAAAATCTCAGTTGCAAAAAGTCTCCTTTTTTTGGAATTTACATTTTAGTATGTAGAGTGGCCACTGCTCCACAAGAAAGAGTATCAGCGTTTCCACTTGACTCCTCCACGAGGAATTCTACTGTACGGGCCTCCAGGTTGTGCAAAGACAACACTCGCTCGTGCCTTGGCTTCGGAGTCCCATGCCTCGTTTTGGACATTGACTACTTCGCAGGTGTTTTCCCCCTATGTGGGAGAGTCCGAAGTAGTCTTGAGTCGATGGTGCGACATAGTTCATCATCCGATCGTTGTTCGCACGTGCAAGAGCAGCGACTCCAGCAGTGGTCTTTCTGGACGAAATCGACGCTCTGGTGTGCAAGAGAAGTCTTTCGGGAGGAGACGACGTTGTACAGTCTCGCGTGATGGCGACGTTTCTGACCGAAATGGACGGGATGGAGAACAGTGATGGAGTCATTGTCTTGGGTGCAACGAATCGTCCAGACATGATCGACGACGCTCTTCTCCGTCCGGGAAGGTTTGACGAACTCATCTACATCCCTCCTCCGGACTTTGAAGCTCGGAAACAGATCTTCGCAGTTTATACTTCGAAGATTCACATGGATGACAGTCTCGATCTCGATGTCTTGGCAGAGAGGACAGACAGGTTTTCAGGAGCAGATATCGAGAGTGTGTGCCGAGATGCGGTGTATAGTTCTCTCCGTAAAGACATTAACACGGAATGTATTACTCAGCAAATGCTTTTAGATGTGATTCAAGAGACAAAGCCGTCCATCACACAAGATATGATTTCGTACTATGAAGCTTTTCAAAACTCATTTTATCAAGAATAGAACGTGTTTGTTGGATCCCGCTAGTTTTGTTGAATAACCGTTTTGATTGGCATAATGTCGAAAGATCACACCAATTTCACCACGATACGATCATGGAGAAGGAAGTAGGCACGATGCTGGAGAAGCTGCATTTCATGCAGGAAGAGCTCGGTTTGGACATTCCCGAAGGGGTGACGGTTGAGGAAGACGAAAAGGGATTTCAAGCCTTGCAGTCAAAGATTTTGAATCAGATTTCTGAGGTTAAAGATGTATGCATGATTTACCTCGGCACTAATGTTACAGATGATCGAAAAGCGAAATGAGATGACAGAGCGAGGTGCTAATCGTAGGAAGGTGATTGAAACAAACGCTGCAGTCATTAAGAAGATGAAGGAAATCGCAGCAAACTATGAGAGTTTAAAAGAAAAATATGAAAAGGATCGAAAGAAGCGCATTGTATGCGAGTTTTGCCTTGTGCTCTCATCATTTAGAGAAAGTTATCTCCTGAAGAGCTGAAGGACCGTTTGGATGCATTGGGAGCTATACAGAACCAGATTAAGCAAGTGCAGGAAAAGAGCGAAGAAGGCCAGAAGGCGATGACCTTAGATACCACTATTGGATTTACAGAGAGTACTTCATTTGCAATTAAAAAAGCCGAGATCCCTGCTGCAGGTAATGAATGCGCCCGAACGTGACAAGTAGAAACAACTCAGGGACAGAAGAAGGAACTGTTTGGTGAGGTGGATGTGGCCGCAGGTGGTGGTGGTCCTGATCTGACAGATGCTCAGCAGCAAGGATTGGTCCAGATAGAAAAGAATCAGCAGGAAGTGGACCAGATATTAGAGATGATTAGTGCAGGAATCGATGATTTGCAGGGCATGGCACAAGGCATGGGAGATGAGATCGCAAAGCAAAATAAGATGCTTGATGAACTGGAGACAACAGTTGATAAGACAAATGATCACATGGAGAAAGTACAAAAGAAGATGCACGAAACACTGCAGAAGACTCGGGGTGGTGATAAGTTCTGTATGGATATGGTTCTCATCTTTATTATTGTGGCAGTCGGTATGCTTATTGTGAAATTAGTAATGTATACATGTTTGCTATAAACATCGCAAGAATAGGGATGTAGATTCCTCCATCGATCTTTCAGATCACAAGGGGTTCGATTCTCGATTCTCATATTCTTCTGGATTATCACCCATCTTCCTTTTCCCCATTTCTCGACTCCATCCTCTAATAGTTTATCTTCATCCTTCGTCCAGAATCTTCGTTTTCTCTTTGATGACTTGAAAGGCACGATTGTGCTGATTGGCGCTCTCTTTCTATGTTTCACTAGAACGATTCGAAGCAACAGATTGCTTAGAGCCATATCGACCATTGTCCGTGTATCTCTCAAGGTCACCTCTTTCTCCTGCTACTCATCACCACTTCTTAGCAAACATACAAGCTTCAGATTTACCGTAGGTCTATCATCTTCACTCCACGACATAATTGACTCCTATTCATCACACGAATAGTCAAAGTGGACCTCTTCAGCACTGTCATGCGCAGCATTCATTCTTCTGGGGACATTCGGAGGAGGCGAATCCACTGTGTCATTGTCAGTACTTTCCGTATTCTCCGTATTCTCCGTGTTTTCTGCATTAGCTATGTTCTCTGTAATTATCGCACTCTCCACTGTTTCTGCCTCCGATGTCTCATTTCTGACAGGTGCTTTCTTGGGCGGTTCTTCGGATTTCTATGGTAATCATGAACCGAATCGCTACTTCCATTGTGGGAACACCGAGGATGTCCTTCTCGCACTGTGTAATATACTCAAGGATTTTATCGATAATCGAAGATGGTTCAATGAGCTCTTTGATCGACTCTACTTTATCTCCTATGTACTCACCGTTCGCATCAAAGCATTGCAGCAGACGACTCATGCATTTCGTGAAGTCATCGCTCGAATATACTTGTGAAAATAAAATAAAAATATAAACGCTGAGATAAGAGACAGATGTATGCCTGTGTGGGAATTGGATCTGAATTTTTCATTAACAGCAAGTACTTGGTATAAAAATCTAGTAAATACGTACAGCATGCAGTAAATGGATCGATTGTTCAAATGTTGAAAATTCTTCATCGTTATTAATGATTGGTTTCTACATGCAATGAATGCTCATAATCTACTAGTTCTAGAAAGCTTTTTATTGCTTGGTTCGTATTGGAACTTTCCATGAATAATTTGATCTATTCTTCACTTTGCTTTTCTAAGTTTACAGCTTGATACGCCTGAAAGAAGAGATATCGCTTATACTCTTTGGATTCTTTGGGTAGTTCTTGTCCGATTCCATAGTATCTATCGAGAATGACTAGAGAGTAACTAAACTATGAAGAGCTCACTTTTCACCATTTCAGCATTCCGCTCATAACAGAATCGTTCCAGCATCCGCTTGAGGCAAATATTCTTCCTGATTTTATTTTCTAGTTCCATAGATACATATTTGGATATAAAATTCAAACCAGATATGCAAACTCGTGGGATCCCAACAAACACAGAATAAAGTTACCAACCACCTGCATCACTCATTTTTCTAGTTCGAGTAAAGCTAAGCCTCTGGAAATCTTCGTCTTCATCCTCCACATTGTCTTGATAAGAGAGTGGATTACTCTCAAAAGCATGCGAGTCCCCTTCCTCATAAATGAGTGAAACAGAAAGCTTCCTCTGTCTCACCTGCCTCTCCTCCTCTTCTTTTCGTACGGCATCACCCTGACTCGATATTACAGATAGATGTGAGTCAATGGACATACTCAATGAAGACGGTTCGAAGCTGTCAACCTCCTCCTCATCGCTCTCCGAACTCCAGTAATCATAGTCGTCTATTCTTGAGACATCTGCATGTTTCTACCTTCAACAACATCGGACCAATTTACATAGAGCGGTGTAATATACTTAGAACTCTCGCGAAGAAGATATGGATCGAATGGGAAGAAAGAATCTAAAGGATTGTACCCACTTCCTATATCTGTGACTGCTTTTTCAACTAGACTTGATGCATCTCTCCAACTCTACAATTATCGTTCTCTGCTCTCATCTGGGAATTGATTAGCCGATGCACGTAGTTGCTGTTGATGGCTGGAATGTTGATGAGGTTGAGGCGTCGACAAACGCGAATGAACTCATCAGCAATCGAGCGAATACAGTACTACAATTCATCTCGTCGATCCAAGAATACGCGTAGCGGATCCAACGGGCTATTTAGAATCCGTGTCCAATCCCAACTACGTAGAAACTGTACTCCATTCTTTTCTTGCTCAAACCGTTTGCTGGTGAAACATAAAATGTAGCATACTGCCTGCATAATGGAATAGAATACTAAATGACCTGTGTCTCCAGGATTTAGAGGATTGTCCTGTGCATCATACCTATACATCACTTCTCTCATTGATGGCAACATATCGATGTACTTGTTGATCCAAGTAAGAGAGAAGTAGAGCACACTACGAATGATGTCAATGCTCACAAAGCTCGCTCTGCAGATAAATGATGCACAGTATGCGCAACATGTCTGCCGAGTGATTACAGGAGCTTCCTCCGAGCAAAACCAGTCTACCAGACGGCCTACATAACGTTCAACAAAAGACTGGTCATAGGAGCACACATAGAATAGGAGAAACTGGGTGTACTTGCTTCGATGGGTTAGCATGATACTTTTCTCAAAGGCTTTTTGTAGAATTCGAAAAAGAATCTTCCGATCCTCCAGAGACTCGAATTGTTCCTTCAAGTATTCAAAGAGAATGGTCATGATAACATCCAGCTTATTTGAAAGACTATACTACGGGTCAAGAGGACTGATAGAAGCAACTTCTAAGGTGTCTTCTCGCGCTTTGTCTTCCGTATCATCAATCTTAATCTCCACATCCACAGAAATCAGCCATTCAACAAGGAAGAGGAAACCGCGCTCCCGTAAGGAAGGAGCATAGCTAAATATACGCAACATGTTAAGAATTGCATGCTTGTGCAGATAAGTCTCTTCGGTAATGAAAGGAAAGTTCGCTTTGAAGGCATACATGATGACTTCGCTGCTTCTAGGAGACGTTTTTAGGATTTCGCTAAGTGTATCATGTATAATATTTAACAGCAGTGTACGCATGGCACTATCTACTCATAAAAGCAAGAACATAGTCCCACCAATTTGAACAGTGTTTTCTTTCGGTTTGTCAGGAACCGCAAGACGCATCATCTCACGAAAAAGCATAGTGTAGATAATGCGGTTGTAGTTGGACCCAACAAAAGCTAACGACTTACATAGATCACACAAAGCTATTGCTATCTTATCGTTTCCATTAAATGACACCTTAAGAACAGCATCAACAAGATCGAACAATTCTTCCACATTATTACTGATCATATTAATGCAGTGACCAAGCCCAGTGATCATTACAACAGTTGTGTTTGGATCACTTTGATTCGAGAACAGCTTTTTGATAATTTCATATGCATCGCCATCTCCCTAATTAATTAGACCAAATAAAAACAGAGAAATACATGAAGCTTGCGTTCCAGCGCATTCCTGATAAAGCGTGTTGTTTCGTCATCCGCAAGCGACGTTGTCCTTAATTCGTCTAACTTCATTTCTAAAAGGAATTATTATACGAATTACTGAAGGAGGCGATATTGGGAGAGCAGCAATAATTGGAATTCCGTATGTCTATTTTCTATTGATATTTTACTCCGGAACTGAATTCCTTGAAAACAGCACTGTAACCTATCTGGTAGTCTAGTGTTGCATTGAAAAATGGAAGAAGTAGTTCACACAAGGAATTATGCTGATTGGATTAGTAATTCTCCATTTTTGTTTGATTTATTTTTGTCTTTCCATTTAGATATGACTATCTCCATCTACACTCTCCTGGGGATTTTTTCAATTCAATGCAGTGGAAAGAGGGTGCTGAGTATGTGCGCCTATCTCACATCATTTGTAGACCCAACCGTAACCGTTACTCTATCCAGCGCTTTATTCTCTCTTCTTATAATGAGAATGTCAAAGAATCGTCTATTTCTGTGATCTCGATGCAGTATCCTGACTCAGAATTGGAGATGAACATTAAGCGTTTCAAAGAGAATGGTTTGAGTATATTTTATTGTAGAGCATTAGGTCTAGGCAAGGATCCGATTAAGGGAATTAATGGGCGTTTTGTTACTGAGCAGCGCATTGTTCATGACAGTGCTCGAGCAAGAATACGTAGCATGCCACAGGAGAGCTCTGTCGTTGCAGCTACCAGTGACTCCGGTACCGTTCTCGTGTATGATCTTCGTCAGCACGAAAAGTCTCCCTCTGACCATGTTCCTCACCCACAACACAAGTGCAGTTCACACTCCGTGCCCATTTCAAGCATCTCCTGGTCCCCCTCTGACAAGGGCCATCTCGCCTCCTGTGCAGATGGCCACGTTTGTCTGTGGGAGATCGGGGCTGGTTGCTCTCACTCTCCCGAGCATGACTTCACCGAGCAGAAGGGCAACATCAGGGACGTCAAGTGGCACCCGTTCGACAGCAACGAGATCGCAGCTTGCGGAGAGAACTCGTTCGTGTATTTCTACGATCGCCGCAAGGCGGGAAGCACGTCTCAGCTGCAGGCGCACAAGCAGGCCGTGAACTGCATTGCCTTCAACCCGATCGAGCGGTTCCTCTTTGCCACGGCATCTTCTGACACCACTGTTGCACTCTGGGACTCACGGAACACAACTCGGCCTCTCCACACCCTGTTTGGACACAGTGCACCCGTCACGTGCTTAGAATGGAGTCCGTTTAATGCTGGTGTTGTGGCCACTGGAGGAGAGGATGAACGCGTGTTTTTGTGGGATTTGAATCGAGTTGGGTCTGATCCCTCGGAACTGTGGTTTATTCACGGCGGACATACTGCTCCGATTTTGGAAATTGCTTGGAATCCGAATGTACCAATGTTTGGAATGGCTGTTGCATAGGATTTGTGGACGCTCTCAACAATTGCTAGCGATCGGACACTTCAAATCTGGAGACCAGCGCAGCATATTCTCCCCATGTAGCTTGTTTGTTTTAGAAATGTTTCGCACTGCTGAAGTGGAAAATGGCAGTAAATTCTCGTTTCACTGTCTGGCATGAAGCTTACTGTTGAATTCGGGTATTTAATCTCATTCTAGTCACACCAGAGGTGGGATGGAAGTTTTGTTTAGTAACCAACAACGATTGGAGTTGGATGTTCAAGTAAAGACAATAGGCGATTTGATACTCTACTTAAAAGAAAATAAGCTATCGGAACGAGAGGAATTGTTTGTCGATGGAACAAACCTGTATAAATGTGTTCATCTTCTCATAGTAGTCGTTCTGGTATACTTGTACTAGTTAATGATGTGGACTGGGAAGTTTTTGATCGTGAAAAGACAGAATTGAATGTAAGAGGTTGTAGGTCATATAGACGATAGGAGGGAGACAATGTTCTGTTTTTATCAACACTTCATGGTGGATAGGGTTCGCAAAGGTTGTGTAGTGAATTGTTTTGTTTGAAACATACTTATTGTCACTTATTGGGACGCGATTCTATTCAAATACTCCAATTTGTTCTCTTTACGATTTGGTTGAAAATGGATCAGCTCTTCCATTCTTTTCAGAGTCCAGTATTAGGATGCGCATAGCACCTCAGGAAGCAGCAATTAGTGAATAACCGCGGTTCCGCGACCCGTCATAATAGCTAGTAATTGAGAAGACGATGGCTGAGGAAGTATCGATTATTCACGAGCACGCTCTATTTTTTGACGATATTCTGAACTGTATTCCTGCTTCAATGTATCTCCAGCCAACTGCGGTAGAAACTGAGCAATGGAAAAATGGCTTCAAGGTACCTGCTTCACCCCTTGCTGTGACGAAATAGAAGAACAATAATGCCGCAAAGATTAGGGAGTTGAAGGAAAATGCTCAGAAGCGTCGAAGAGAGAGATTTGATCCTAGTTATGATGTACCGATGGCAGATAAAATTGCCGAACGCAAAAAGCAGCTGGAGGAAGAGGTAGATGCGGAGATTCGTGTAGCTGTTCCTCTTACTCCTACAACACGTAATTTTATGGCTTCACAGTGACATGAAGCGGCAAAATCACTGGATGAACTCCGAGAACGACTTCGTGAAAAGATTGAGATGCTTCGAAAGAATCGTGTAGAAAAGGAATCACAAAAGAAGCAGCAGCAGCAGCAGCAGCCAAATCGAAAGAGGATGCAGAAGAAGGAGCCTGAGCCTGAGCCTGAGCCTGCAAAGAAACCAAAGGTAGAGAAGGAACCAGTGGTGGATGCGACTCCTACAGTGAACGATGTGATTTCAAAGTAGTACTGATCTCCTGTATCAAGCGTAGTATTCAATTTGGAAAGATTAAAGTGGCCGAGGAGGTCGACACAAGTCTGAAGCCAAAGCCTCATAAAGACATCCACAAGTTGCTGAAACAGGCACAGAAGAAACAGGACTACCTCAAGAAACTGAAGTCAACAGAAGCTGGAAAGGTAGATGTAAACTGATTGAGTGAGGGGTAGAAAGAGGCGGAGAATATAGAGTGGGAAGATGCGATGAGTAAAGCAGAGGGGTTTAGAAAGAAGGACAATCCTGCCTTGATAAAAAAAGTATTGTTGAGAATACGAATTGAGAATAGACGATAAAACGGCAAGATGCCAAGAAGAAGAAGAGCAGGGAAGAGTGGGCTCAAAGAAAGCAGGCAGAGAAGAAGCGAAATCGTCCTGGGTTTGAAGGAAAAAAACGAGGGTTCTTGAATGAAAAGAAGGGAGGAAAGAATGAAAAGAAGGCGTAGTTTGTTTAGCTTGTTTTTTTATATGGGCTTGTTTTTTATACGAAGCACACTTATGACCGTTTTCTCTTCGGTATCTTGCGATAGAACTGTCGATTATTCTTCTTGTAGTACCTATTCCTATATAATACAGTTTCTTCGTCAGCCAATGAATCCTGGAGTTTCAGTGTTGACCAACACAGGTGACAATACTTTCTTTAGGAATAAAGTGTTACTATGCTTTACCTGAGCAGTTCTCGACAAGTAAAAATTATTGTCAGTCAGCATCGTAGAATTCAAGCAAACATACTTTTTCTGATACTCGACCTGATTCTGAGTTTACTGAAGAGGAACCTCTAGTGATTAAGGAAGGATATTTAAATTGTGATTTATCGAATGGCCTTCGTAGTTGTCCTTCACAGGATGGCGTAAGTGACTGTGTACAGTGATAATGCTCAGAATCGTTTTAGTTTTTGTGTTCAGCCGGAGGTCTTCACCCCTGTTCACGTCAACAGTACAACAGGGTTGACAAAGGGAGTGCATTTGTCTGTTCCCCAAATCGACTTCCCTGTGATTTCGCACGACAGTGCTTTAGAAGCGTTACAACGTTTCATTAAGAGTCATATGTGTTGTCATCGTTCAGTATTGAAGAATCTTCGAATACTGCACGTATTTTTGAATGTGAGATGTGAGTCTAGGAATCCGTTTCATATTACTATGGCATTAGTTTAGATTCCATTTTGGAGAATCGTTCAGTTTGTTGGAAAATGTCAAATTCTGTGGGTATTTTTTCTTCGAGTCATTGACAGACTCCTCTCTCCTCCGTTCCCGTCGATCCCTGGTCCATAGAGATGCCTGTTCCCGACGCTAGCGTCGAGCAGACGGTGGAGAAGACAGTGCCGCACATCGTCGCGAAGCACGTGTGTCCGACCTGCGAAAACCGCGCCGATCTCCCCAACTGTGCGACCTGCGGAGGAAGGGGCTTCGTGAGTCGGTGCATGGACATCCGCTCTCACTTTTACCCACACTGCAATCGCCGCACTCTGAACCGCAGCGGACTGGACTCCTCGCTTCTCGAAGACGTGTCGGCACACCTGGTGTACGAGTAGGGCCACTTCCTCCCTCTCATGTAGAGCGAGCGGAACCCGTATTATCCCGGACAACCTCTTCCTAGACAAAGAACTGAATACCGCAGTCAAGGAAACTTGCAGGGAGGCGGAGGAATGGGCTCGTGACCATGATGCTGCCATTCGGAGGCAGCGGCTGTATATCTCCGTGGTTCCCATCAGGATACTGGATTGTTGCAGTGGAAAGAAGACATTTCAAGCTACTGTCTATGGACATGATTTGAGAGTATTCTGTACAGATTTTCCCCAGCATAGTCTTAGTTCTATCTTCTGTTCATTTTTGAGAAGTTTTCAGTTTTTTGTTTGTTGGATATATGTTTGGGGGGAGTTTTAAGGAAGATTGGCGGCAAAATCAGAAAATTATTATTATCATGGTCGAGTTAACCCCAAATTGCATTAGGCAGCCTATTAGCGAGGAAGCTCTTACAAATGCAGTGGTTCAAGTGACATTTGGAGATATAGTTGATCCTAGGTGATTGCTCTTCGCCAGATGAAGACTGGAGATAGCTCAACGAAGCGATACATGTTTTTATTTATTTCACTTCTAACTGTAGGATTGTCTTTTCTGATGGAACTTCATCTACTCGAGGGCTGACAGCAAGTGCAATAGAGCCTGTATATCTCATAGTGAGTATATAATTTGTAGCTGATTGAAATGGGACAGATTACGACGAACTCTGTTATTCGCATCAAACAATTAAAGATTGTGAAAGCACAGTCTATAATTCAATATTGACATAATTGTTAGAGCAGTGTTGCTGATGAGTGTGGAGCCAATTTGCCAAATGGATCACCAAATTGGAAACCCCGTTATGATAAGTCTGTATCATTTTATTCAGTCGCTTTGATGGATTAGGAACAAGCAGGGAGTTGCTGGTGGTCAGCCGCAGTCCTATCAACAGCCTCCTCAACAACCATCGTATCAGCAACCTTATCAGCCACCTCCCCAGCAACCAGGATATCAACAGCCATCGTATCAGCAACCACCTCAGCAATCATATCAACAACCTCCTCAACCATCATATCAGCAACCTCCTCAACCATCGTATCAGCAACCTCCTCAACCATCGTATCAACAATCATATCAGCAACCATCGTATCAGCAACCACCTCAGCAATCATATCAACAGCCTCCTTATCGCCAGTCACCAATAAAGCCCTCGCCTTCATCTTACACTCCAAATACGAATGCCTATGTGATCGATTATGCGAACAGCAACCAAATTCCCATCTCAGCCATTCATCCTTATCTCACGAACGGCTGGTACATTCGGGTATTGGCCTTCTGTGCGAGTCACTTCTAGTGTCGTGTGACCTCCAAGTCCTCAATTCGTACCTTCACGAACCCTCGCGGTGATGGCAAACTGTTCAGCGTCGATCTACTGGTAGAGTTATCTTAAGGAATCGACTGTAGGATAAAGATGGTGGAGAAATTCGCGCCACTTTCTTCACAGAGACAGTCGACACATACTACAATTATCTGGAGAAGGGCAAAGTGTACGACTTCAGCAACTTCAAGATCAGTTTTGCACGAAGACCTTATAATACATTGAATAATGAATACGAGCTTCAAGCTATACGATTATGTAGACCATATGCATTAGAATAATTGTGTAGCATCTGTATGTGCTTCGCAGGATGATACTGCAATTCAATCACAGAAATACAATTTTATACCTATTAGTAAGGTGGAATCAATCGAACCAAGGAAGATGGTGGATATTCTAGCAGTGATTGATGTTTTCCTTGGTATCAAATCTAACTCGTAGTCATATCAACCTATGACAAGCTTCCGATCACGAAAGGGAAACGAAATGAAACGAAGAGAATTGAAAATCGTGGATTCAAGTAATACTGTAGAAGAAACTCATATTTCTTATAAGTAGTCGATTAATTTTACTGTGTTTGGTGCCAATGCATTGATTACTGACGATGTGTTGCAAGAACATCCAGTAATTGCTATCAAATCTGCTATCGTGAGTGATTTTGGAGGTCATTCGTTGAGTGGCTTTGATTCAACAGGTGTTGACATCAATCCAAATATCCCAGAGGCTGTTCAACTAAAGCAGTGGTATCTCACTCGTGATGCATCTCATACCACCACTCTGAGTAGTACGACGGCTCCAGTTGGTGATCCACTAAGGCGTAAGACTCTCTCTGCAATCCAGGTAAATGTGAATAACTGATATCACAAGTAGGACGAACAGTTAGGTTACAAAGAGAGACCTGACCTGCTGACAGTGAAAGTAATGATCCGCTCCATTCCTCATGATCGTGATATTTTTTATCCTGCTTGTCCGAAGTATAATGTATGGGAGGGAAATAAAGGATAGTCAGCGAGATGGCAGACAATGCCAGAAGAAACTGATTCAAGGAGCTGATGGCTGGTCTTGTGAGACATGCAATAAGTAGGACTGGGTATCAATTGTGACTTTTAGGACTATTGATACTCCTGACTATCGTTATATCTTTAGCATGGAAGTAATGGACCATACAGGATCTCAATATGTGCAGCTATTTAATAACGAAGGAGAGGCATTTTTTGGAATAGAGGCAGAGGAAATGAAAGCATTATCTAATACAAACAAGAGTGAATATGAAGATATGTTCAAGAATCGGTTATTCAAGGAGTACATAATGACGCTTCGTGTGAAATTTGACCAATCCTCTTCTCGTGTACGCTGTATTGTCCAACATCTCTATCCTGTGGATGAGAATAAGGAAGTGGATGATATGATTACCATTATTGAAAACATGAGTTTATATCGTTTTTGTTATATCATATTACTAAGTAATGCAATACCAAGTTCCATAGGATGAGCATGCTTTAATAACATTTCAATTTTACTTTAAATCACTAAGAAATGGTAAGAGAGATTCATTGCTTTTGGTACATCTAGGAACACAGAAGCTATCAGTATATTCTTGACAATACAATCTACTTGTAGCAAACACAAGTTGGAAATCACAATAGTATCTAAAAGAGTACACTACTATTATGCATGAAACAAATGAAAGAAGCAGATATATAGGAGTAATTGCTAACAGAATGATGAATCCCTATACTCTAAGGATAATGAAGTTCAACAAAGATATAGACAAATAATTAATATAGAGTAAACATAAGACAAGATTATAAATAATGATAATAATGAAACTCCAATTATGCTAAAAATCATGATTATTATGGAGTTACTGAGTATTATTGGATTCGATAACAAGTATTTGCAAATATCAATTACATACAATTTTGGAGAAGAGCAACAAACACGAATAGATAGGAAAGAATGCACTGGTTGAAGAGATACTATTTTGTGAATCCTATTTACCATACAGTTTAATAACTATGAAAAAATAGAGAAGAAAAATATGAGTCAATGATAATGCTATAATTATGGAATTAGCCATTTTAAAAAGTGAACAAGTTATCTGATTTCCTACCTATGAATAACTGAGTATACATATATTCCATTCATACTATTGTAGTTCGTTTTCTTTCCTAAAGAATTATATCCGATTTCATTCACTCTTAAAAACAAGTATTTTATTCAAGTTCAATAATTCTCTTATAATTAATCAGTCCCTCTTTATAGTTGTGGATGTATTCTAGACATGAATATCCATAAACCAAAATGATCCATTATGTTTATTCCTGTGTAGCAACATTAGTAGTATCTTATTTGTCATTCAGAGTATTACTATCCTTCTTAGCAGTCTATAGCGATCACAAGAAATCAATACCATCTATTTCCAAATTAAATGATTTCCTCAATGATATATGAATATCCAGTATATCAAAAGCCAGTACTCCATTTTAGCAGAATAAGATTGTTTCCAATCATTACAGACATAGATACCATGCTCACTTGTAATAAGGAATGACTCCATTATTCTATAATACTCCTAAATGAGAAGAGTCTACTCTATAACAAGGATTAGTATATGAATACATTAGTAGATACTGCTAGTAATCATTGAGAAATGAAGGCAATAACTGAACAACATAATACACGTTGAAAAAATACATCATGAAACTCTGCAATGAAAGAAGATATCACAGAAATAAGTACTATTTTTGGAATGATTGATGCCAATGGGTTGGATATAAAAATTGATTCATTAAAATGGTAAAGGGAAAGGATAGTAGGAAATAATGCCTGCATAACAGTAATAGATATACTGAAGATAAATAGATATTTGCTTGATGGTTATGTGTGTGGAGAAAAGAAGGTGATTCAAGTAAATGAAAAGGAATATGAGATTCAGAAAT